>CM053026.1:185355357-185378296 GCA_028564925.1 Lithobates sylvaticus | reverse complement strand
AATTTGCTGTGTACCAGTGTGTTCATATTCTTGTCTATTCCAGTTTGAGCTGAAAAATGAAAAACATATTAAAAACAGAAAACAGGTTTAATTGGAGTTCTACTTCTAGACTTAATGTTGTGTCTTACCTGGACTTATTTTTCATGTTCACATATGTAATACAATTAGTGGCCTTTTAGTGTTCAGTTTATGATTATCCAGATTTCCTGGGTGAAGGAGTCTATCTGGCTAACAAACAACTACCAATATATGTTCCTGTCCAAATAAAATTGTTTTAGAACACAAAAGCTTTCAAAATTGTTCTACTTCAAATCAGTCATTTCCCCTTATTTATGGGTAAAAGCAAATCCAGGTGGGCTTTTGACTACACTGAAAGAAGATGTTCAAGCTTATGATGAAAGGACTATAAAACTATGATTGGAAATCTTTGTAAAAGGGCCACTTAGAGGTAAGGATTGCTGGTTACTTATGATTTCTTTGTGCTTTTTGGCTAGACAGGCTGCTTTTAAAAGTGCACTTTGCAACAAACGAATATGTACTATTTGAAGTAACTGTAAAGTAAATTGAAGTACGGTACGTAATCCTTTTCATTTGGGACAAATGGTGCCCTCTTAGGAAACAGCAATTCATCTGTACTAAAAAGGAAAGATAAGTTTACTTGCCTTCCGGTTGTGTATATCATAGGTCTCCATAATTTACTACAAGGATATAACATACAGTGCAGTGTATCATCTCTATATTTCACTAGTAATACACTAACCTATGGTATCTAGTTAAAAAATTTGTGCAAATAATGATCAGCTTCTCTGTTTAACTCTTCTATGTCCAAGAGACTTCAAATCCCTTCGAGATCAGATAGAATTTTGAAGTTTTGGTATGCGCCTACTTACCCAACAATAACTTTTTTAATGCTTTGCATACCAAAATGCTTTGAGCACATACAGCACCTTTAGTAATTTGTTTTTAAAAATACCTTGAATACATTTTTTTATAAGTAAAGGAATGTATAATACCTAGCTCCATCTAAAGGCCAAATGTGGTATTTTCCATTTAAAATCAATGATTCATAGTTCTATTTTACATTTCTGTTTCTATCTTATTTCTATTTCATTATTATAGGTGGGGACAGGAAGAAGCGCCCACGTTTAACGTAGCCATATGTCACCCCACATTGGCTGCTCACAGAGCATGCACACAGGAGCCCGGTGATCCGTGTGTGCCCCAGACACAGCAGATCACAATACCACTGTGTCCGGGTACCACGATGTACCCCATACTCTTTCACATAGGGTGGGGGGCCAGGATCTGGGGCCCCCTTATTAAAGGGGCTCCCGGATTCTGATAAGCCCCCCGCCCGCAGACCCCGACTTGCTCATCCCCACCCCTTTCCTGACCGGCTGGGCTGCGTGCTCGGATAAGGGTCTGGTATGAACTTTGCGGGGACCCCCACGCCGTTTTTTCGGCCTAGGGGTTCCCCTTTAAATCCATACCAGGCGATGGGGCTAGCAAGGTGTCAATCTCGCCGATGGAAAAAATGTAATTTAAACTTGCTCGCGGCTGTAATGTATTGCCCTTCGGTTCTGGTATGGATTTTAAGAACTTCCTGTGTATGAGCTCATACGAGCTGGATAGTATCCATATTTTATGGATTTTTATCCTTTGCACCTGTTTATATATTCATATGCATCAGTTAGCTACATATGGTTTATATTAACTTTATAATTTTTGGTGGTTCTCTCTCTCCTTTTCTATGTGCCAGCTTGGACTCCGTATACATCAGACCATGAGCCTTGTGTGAGCATTCTTGGAGTATCCTTTTTTGAGATCTGGTGTGACTTGTCTGGTCTTTTGCATACCATCCTCCATTCTGTACTGTATATATAGTCTACACTGATTACACACACACATATATATATATAAATATATATATATATATATATATATATATATATACTAAACTGCCTGTACGCCACTAACTAACCTGCCTAATATAGCTCAAGTTGTCTCAATCTCCTCCACGTATCACACTACATACAGCCGCCGTGTAAGCAGCCTTATATAGTGTGGGGCGTGGACTTAGCCCCCTGAGCCATTATTGGTCAAAGGCACCCTACCTTTGGCCAATCGTGGCTCTCACAGCAGATCATGCTGTGAATGGCAAAAGCATGCAGGTCAGGTGTATGCTTTGGCCAATCTGCAGCCGTCAATGCACTGCGATCTTGCAGTGCACATTTGGGGCGCTCCGCAGCACACGAATTTCCCGCAAACTACCAATATGTTCTCTTCGTTTGCGAACAAATGAACACTTGATGTTCGAGTCGAACTTATGTTCGATTCAAACATCAGGACTATCCCTATTGCTGTGTTAAATCACAGCAATCACATAGAACTCAATGGAAACCTAATGTAAACATCAGTTCTCTCTGCTCTCACACAGATCAGCAGCGAGAGCAGAGAAAACTGATGCTGCAGCCTGTGTGAGTGTACAGAAGCCTGTCACAGCGCATGTAAACTCACAGAATGCAGTGTCAGCCTGCCCCAGTGTCCCTGATCACTGCCCCAAATATAGTACCAATAAACAATGCAGGCAGCCCCTGTTCCAATGTCACCAGTGCTCACACCACCATGTACCATACCAACATCTTGATCACCGCCATACCAGGTCCTGATCACTGCCACATGTCATACCAGCACCACGATCACCACCATTCACCATACCAGTACCATGATCACCGCCATACCAGCATACTGATCACCAGAAGCGACGTGGATTTCATAATGTACAGTTTTGGTTATTTGCTTACCTGGCTGCTACTGGACAGGGAAGCAGCCGATCAGACCGATCTGTATCTGATCAGCGGCATAGGAGGCCAGAAGAGAGGTCTGGGGTCTAATAAACCCCAGATCTCTCCATAAGGAGGACCTTTCAAGGCCCATGCTGTCACAAGGGATGTTGTTCATCCCTTATGATAGCAATAAAGTTGATATTAAAGTGACCTTGTAAAAATGTTCTCTTAAATAAAATATATACAGTAATAAAAAGAAAAAAAGGATATTAAAGCACCTCTGTCTGCCCGTGCTCACACATAAATGCGAAAAACCGCTGTGCAAATACTGTCTGAAATAAAAATATGCAACACCCACTATTTTATGCTCAAGGGCCTTTGTTTAAAAAATAATATTTAATATTTGGGGGTTCTAAGTAGTTTTCTAGCACAAAACAAAGTTTTATACATGTAGGAGAGGAATGTCAGAATCAACCCAGACTGGAAGTGGTTAAGGTGCTTCTTTGTGTGGCTAAGTGTGGTATTCCCTTACTCGGGAAGAGTAGAAGAATGTGTTTTGGGCTGTGAGTCTAAGTATGCCAATGCCATGTGTGAGCAATATCTTATTAAATTGATAACTTTGTGTAAAAAAAATAAAAATTCACTTTCTTCTGCATTTTCCAAAATCTTGTGACAAAAAAATGAAGTCTTCAAAAGATTCCCCATGCCTCTAAAAAATCCTTGGGATGTTTGTGAGAGGTAGTTAGGAAATTAGATGCATAATTTCTGCCCCTAGAAAACCTAAAGGTGCTCCTTAGATTTTGGGCCCCTCTGTATGCCTAAGCTGGGAAAAAGTCTCACACATGTGGTATCGCCATACTCAGGAGGAGAAGCAAAATATGTTTTGGGGTGTTTTTCCAAGTATGTCAGTGCTGTTTGTTACAAATATTTTATTAATTGACAACATTGTTTAAAAAAATTCGATTTTCATTTTCTTTCCTACATTTTCCAAAAACTTTATTAGACTCATTATGTTTTTCATAAAATACCTTGGAGTGTTTGCTTTTCAAAATTGGGTAATTTTAATGGTGTTTCCACTGTCCTGGTGTTCCAGGTCCTCCAAAAATGTGATAGGTAGTCAGGAAATTAAATGAATAATTTATGCTCCTGGAACGCCTGAAGGTGCTCCTTAGTTTTCAGACCTTTCTATGCATCTAGGCTGTGAAACTCAGGAGGCAGAGCAAAATGTGTTTTGAAATGTAATTACAATTATGCCTATGCTGTGTGTGAGAAATAGCTTGCTATAATGACAACTTTTTGAAAAAAAACACATTTTATTTAATGTCTTCATTTTCCAAAAAACTGTGACAAAAAATTACAACTTCAAAAAACAGGGCTGGGCTCAGCCCTTCCTTCTCAAAGCTGGCTGCTCAGCTGTCGGCTAATTGCCAGCTCCTATCTCTCCACAGTGACTCACCTGTTGAAGATATCCTGCTCATCACCCTGCCTACATTGGAGTGTCTACTTTCCAAAAAGGGGTCATTTGGGGGGGTATTTGTACTGTCCCTGCATTTTAGGGTCTCAAAAAATGAGATAGGCAGTCAGTACATCAGGACTGATCAAATTTGAAATATAGACTGTATATCATAGTTTGTAGAATCTATAACCTTCACACAGACTAAATAATACACACTGTTTTGGGTTATTTTTACTGAAATAATGCAACAGAATACATGTAGGCCTTAATTTGTGAAGAAAGATTATTTATTTGTAAAAATTTTATAAAAAACTAAGAAAAAAAATTTTTTTCTAAAGTTTCAGCATTTTTTCATTTATAAAGCAAAAAGAAAAAAAAAACAGTGGTGATTAAATGCCATCAAAAGAAAGCTCTATCTGTCTAAAAAAATTACAAAAAATGTATTTGAGTATAGTGTTGAGTAATTTTCATTCAAAGTGTGACATCGTTGAAAGCAGAAAATTGGCCTGGACTGGAAGGGAGTGAAAGTGTTCAGAATTGAAGTCTTTTTAGTCTGTCTGAACTAAAACACTAACGTTTTAAGTAACTGTCTAAATATAATGTAATACAATTGAATATTTTAATAACTTTATTCATTTTAAAGTTTTACTTTTTGTTTCTATTTTTTACCTCTTTAACATTGTGCCTACTTGATCTACCGACAGCTGTAGCCCATGTGAGTGTTAGCACTAGTTGGTCTTCACTACTTATCTTCGTTACCTCACCTTATATATTTATAGATGAAGGGAAATATGTATTTTGCATGAAGGGTACGGTGTATATTAGGGCTCAAAATGTCCTGAGCTAAAGTCCTGAGCTACTAGACAGGCCTTAAGGGTTACTTGCCACCAGTTGCCTCACCTAACCCCAACCCTGCCCCGCCCCTAAACACACCCTTGCAAATTATCTCATGAAATTAAACTGTTAAATGTTTTATGGAGAATTCATTTAAAAAATACATTCCAACAACGTTATCAGTGCCCATCAGCGCAGCTTTATCAGTGCCCATCAGTGCAGCTTTATCAGTGCCCATCAATGCAGCCTGCCAGTGCCCATCAGCACATCAGTGCCCATTAACACAACCTCATCAGTGCCCATCAATCCAGCCTCATCAGTGCCTATTAATGCAGCAAATCAGTGCCTATCTGTGCCCATCAGTGCAGCTTCATCAGTGCCCATCAATGCAGTCTCATCAGTGCCCATTAGTGCAGCCTTATTAGTGCCCATCATTGTAGCCTATCTGTGCCCATCAATGCAGCCTATTAGTGACCATCAGTGCAGTCACATCGGTGCCCATCAACACAGCCTCATCAGTGCCCATCAGTGCTACCTCATTAGTGCCTACCAATGCAGCCAATCAGTGCCTATATGTCAGGGCTGGGCTCAGCCCTTCCTTCTCAAAGCTGGCCGCTCAGCTGTCAGCTAATTGCCAGCTCCTATCTCTCCACAGTGACTCACCTGTTGATGATATCCTGCTCGTCATCCTGCCTACTTAAGCCATCCAGTCCAGATGATCTCTGCCTTCATCTTGGTCACATCTTTAGAGGCGCTCTCCTGTGTTCCTGTTAAAGACTTGCTTGGCTGACATTCATTCTGGCTCCAGATCCTGCTTGTTGTTCTACTATGCTCATCTCTGGCTCCCTGACGTTTTGGCTTGTCCACTCCCAAGACCACTCCCTACGACCTTGTGTGGATTACCAGGAACTCAATAAGATAACCGTTAAACATCTATATGCTCTCCCCCTGGTACCTGAACTGTTCCATAGACTAAGATCAGCAACTATCTTTACCAAATTGGATCTACGGGGTCCTACAATTTAGTCTGCATCCGTCAAAGGGATGAGCGGAAGACGGCCTTTCGCACAGGATTCGGCCACTATGAATATCTGGTGATGCCCTTCGGCCTTTGCAAAGCCCCAGCTTCCTTCCAGCATTTTGTCAATGACATATTCCGAGACTTTCTGGACATTTTCATGATTGTTTACCTAGATGACATTCTGATTTTCTTCATCTCTTTTTTTTTTTTTTTTCATGTGAAAAATATATATATATTTTTTTTTTTTAACTTTATTCTTTATTTATTTTTCAACACAAACACAAAATATACATCCTGTTATACACTTTAAAAAGTTAAAGATCTCTTATTACATATGAGGTACGTACAGAGATATCGTTTTGATAATCTTTACGTCTTTTTATACATCTATCTATTAACCCTATGCCCAAAAATAAAAGGGGAGAGCCGCTCAGCAAGGCACCACTTCACTCAAACCCACATTTCAAACCCCCCCCCCCCTTGTCTCTACTGTGTTTGTCTCCCCCCCTATTTACCCTCTCCCCCCCCCCCCTATCCCACTCCACCCTCCTCTAGCTTCTCTATATCAGGTGTATTCCCTCTAACCACGGACTCCACATTCTATTAAATTCCTTTAAATTGTGTCTCCTTATATAAGCGTCTCTCTCCTTCGGGAGGGTTTCATTTACTGTATTTATCCAATCTTTTACAGTGGGTGGTATATTTGATTGCCATCTCGCCATTATCATCTTCCTGGCTTGATATATACCCCTTACTATTGCCACAGTTGTGCTCCTAGTTTCACCCCATTTCTGCCTATACCCCAGAATACAAAACTTAACTTCCATTTCCAATTCCGTTTTAAATATATCCTTCAATGTTTCTATCACCCCTTCCCAGTATCTAAAGAGTTTGGGACATCTCCACACCATATGGAGAAGATCCCCTGACCCCCGGCACCTGGGGCAACTATCATCAGGTCTTTTGCCAAACTTATATAATCTCTCTGGGGTGTAGTACGCTCTATTTAGTAACATAAGATGAGAAAACCTTTGTGAGGGCGAAACTGATATCTCCGGGCTTAGCTCCAAAATTTTCTTCCACTGTCCCTGGGGAATTGCCCCTATATCCTGTTCCCATTTTTCTTTTACATCCGCTAACTTTTCTTCATCTCTTTAGATGCTCATCGAGGTCATGTCAAAAGAGTGCTGGGCTGGCTCCGCCAACATGGACTGTACGCTAAAAGTGATAAGTGTGAATTTGAACAGTGCAGCATCCAATTCCTGGGGTTAGTAATCTCACCTGAAGGGATCAAATTGGACTCCCAAAGGGTCTCTGCCATCCTGGACTGGCCCGCACCTACCGACTAGAAGGTGGTACAATAGAGCTGCACAATTAATCGTTAAAAAATCGTGATCTCGATTCAATCCCCCTGACGATCTCTATTGCAGAGTTTGCCGATTCTTTCATATAACAAGTGGAGAGACTTATCTGCTCACTCAGCTGTCAAAAGAAAACATCCGGGCAGTCTGCCAAGTTGTTAACATGGAACATTGTAACTAACTCTTCCTTCTTAGATCAAAGGGCTAAACTTCTGTGTGTAAAGAAAAACTCCAGGCAGTCTGCCAAGTTTTTAACAACCTGTAAATGCAGGAAGTTTAACCACTTAAAGAGGTGGTCCACCTAAAAAAAAAATTAAAAGCCAGCAGCTGCTGACTTTTAATAAATGGACATTTACCTGTCCCAGGGTCCAGCGAAGCCGATCCACCGATCGGCTCTTGGCAGCTGCCGCCACCATTCTCGGTGAGTTAATCAGGAAGTGAAGCGTTGCGGCTTCACTTCCCTGTTCCCTACTGCACATACACGAGTCACGCTGTGTGTCCTAACTGGTCCCTGCTATCTCCTGTGACCCGTGTGTATCCCAGCAGACAGGAAGAGGCGTAGACTCCCGTAGGAGTTTTTGCCCCAAGTGGGTGCAAATACCTGTCTTAGACAGGTATCTGCACCCCCCTCCCCCTGAAAGGTGCCAAATGTGACACCGGAGGGGGGAGGGTTCCGAAAAGTGGTTTTTGTGTAAACCTCCGCTTTAAAGTCTAAATCTTTTTCTGACACTTGTTTCTTAACTTAAAATCAATATTATTTGCTAAAAAAAATACTTGGAACCTCCAAACATTATATGTATTTTAGCAGAGACCCTAGGGAATAAAATGTCAATTGCTGCAATATTTTATGTCACTCTGTATTTGCCCAGCGGTCTTTCAAACGCAATTTTTTGGGAAAAAATACACTTCAATGAATAAAAAAAAAGAAACTAAACAGTAAAGTTAGCCCAATTTTTGGGTTTTAATGTGAAAGATCATGTTACGCCACTATCTTCTAAGCAAAAAAATTGTGATTCTCATTTTAACCAGAATCGTGCAGCTCTAGGGTACAGCGCTTCATAGGATTTGACAACTTCTACAGGAAGTTCATCCAAGGTTTTTCCGCTTTTCCACTATCATAACCCCTATCATGCAGACTAAACAGAACCTCCACTTCCATTGGACATCTGAAACACAAGCCGCTTTTGATACCTGGAAGAGACTGTTTACTTCAGCACCTGTCCTTTGTCATCCAGACCCTTATGTGCTAGAAGTAGGGGCATCCAAAGTCGCCATAAAGGCTTCTAGAAGAGCAGCACATCCCATATTGGTCTATACAGACCAAAAAATCTAGAGTATCTGAGAACGGCTAAATGTTTAAAACCACCTCAAGCACACTGGGCCCTGTTCTTCTCCCAATTCATGTTCCACATCACCTATCTGCCAGGCACGAAGAATGTAAAACCCGGCGCACTGTCCTGTATGTTCGATGACCCCAAGGAACTACCTGTACCAGATACCATCTTGTCTGAAGGTAACTTTTTACTTTAAGGCCTCATTCAGATGAGGCGGATCCGCTTGCAAGGAGTCCGCCTCTGTCCGCCAGCTCAGCGGGAGATTTCTCCGTTGATCTCCGCTGAGCCGGTGGATGACAGGTCCCTCTCTGCTCACTGAGTAGGGAGGGGCTTGTCGAGCGCCGCTGGATTCTATGGAGAGATCAGATGAAAATGGACAGCATGTCCGTTTTCATCAGATCTCACCCGATCCGATCCGCCAGCGATGGATCCGGACGTAGGGCCATCCGTCTGCTTTTGGCGGATTGGACCGGGTCGGACATCCGTCGCTCCATAGACGAGCATGGAACGCCCGTTCAGGTCCGCCGCCAAAACTGACAGGCGGACATGAACGGTCCGACAGTGTGAAAGGGGCATTGCAAAACAACCTTCTCACCCACATAAAGCAGGCTTCAGCAGACGTTCCTAGCCCTCCAGGGGTCATGCTGACATTCCAGGAAGAATTACTTTGGAATGAAGACAAGGTAGTTGTACCTGAAAATGTATGCATGACCATTTTGGGCCTGTGTCACAATCATCCCATAGCAGGTCCTTTCAGCATCCACAAGATGCTCGATTTGCTGAAACGTACATTCTGGTGGCCAGACCAGGAAGAAACCTGTAAAAGGTATGTGAATTCCTGTTCAACCTGCACCCGCAAGAGTACTAAAAATCGAACCTGGTATCTACTCTGACCACTACCAGTCCCTGACAGACCATGAAGAATGATCGCCAGGCACTTTATTGTGGAACTCTTGCCATCGGAAGGATACACAGCTATCTTTGTGGTGGTAGAACGTCTGTCCAAGATGGCTCACTTTCCTGCCTCTGAAAAATACACCCTCGGCCATGGAGACGGCCCAGGTGTTTTTCCGGGAAATTTTGAGACTTTATGGAGTCTCTAGAAACATTGTCTCTGTTT
This sequence comes from Lithobates sylvaticus, assembly GCA_028564925.1. NCBI lineage: Eukaryota > Metazoa > Chordata > Amphibia > Anura > Ranidae > Lithobates > Lithobates sylvaticus. The sequence goes on along the minus strand of CM053026.1, from coordinate 185,368,384 downwards.
AGGGGGTTCAGTTCACTTCCTGATTCTGGAAAGCTCTGTGTGAAATACTTAAGATCAAAAGGTCCTTGTCCTCTGCCTACCATCCCCAGACCAATGAGCAAACAGAGAGGACCAACCAGATGCTGGAGCAGTACATCCGCTGCTTTACCACTTTCATCCAGGATGACTGGGTGTCACTACTGTCACTGGCGGAATTTGCCTACAATAATGTCAACCTTTCTTTGCTAATTATGTTTTTTACCCCTCTTTCTTACCTGACTTTGTTCCAGAGGCCACAGTTCCTGCTGTCCAAGACACAGTGGATTACCTTAACCGCAATAGTAAGTTGCTACAGGAAGCGATCACCAAGGCACAAGCAGCTAACAAGAGGGCCTTTGACAAGAAAAGAAAGGGAGAACTGATTGTCCACCCTGGAGACCAGATATGACTGTCTACTGCAAATTTCAGGTTGGCATTTCCCCCAAAACAGCTGGCACCTAAATTTGTGGGACCATTCCCAGTCAAGAAAAAACTAAGTTAAGTTGCTCATCAATGGTCTCTACCTGAGTCAATCAAAATACACCCTGTCTTCCAAACTCCATGGCCTGAACGTGTCAAAGTCTCTTTCATATTTCAGAATACAATGAGATCCTCAAAGAGACCCTTTATTTTTCCAAAATCCCTAAAAAAAGGTAAAGAATCATCTAGATTGTCAGCAGAAACAAAAGGCCACCACACTGGATTACTATCTGAACTATCACACTTACTGAATAATATGAAGGCAAATGTGTTTGAAAATATTTTAAAGAACCAGGAAATTTTGTAAACGTCTAAAAAAATTCCTTGGAGAAAGACCTTGAAATAACATTTCTACCTAAATTAGATGCAATCTAGTAATAATATAATTATCTAATTTCTTTCCTCCTAGGCTTCTGGCTGGATGAGAGGATGTGTGTTATTCAAGTATGTCAATTTGCTTGCCTCATACTGTTCTTATCAGGGAAGAAATTATAGTAGCTGTGAATAGAATGAAGGGATTTGTCGGTGAAAGTTCCTGTTGAACTTACAATGAAGTTGAATCAAAATTAGAGCTTCCTGAGCCCAGTGTTCCTTCAGTTCAGAGCTTGGCAATTTCGAGGATTATGTTACTTAAAGCGGAGCTCCGTCCTGGGGAAAATATTTTTTTTTTTTAAAAAGTCAGCAGCTACAAATATTGCAGCTGCTGACTTTTAAAAATCGGACACTTACCTGTCCCGGGGTCCAGCGATGCGGGGGAAAGAGGACCCCCCCTCGTTCCCCGAGCCGCTCACGGCGCCGACATTCCTAATGTGGGAACCCGGCTGTGGCTTCACAGCCAGGCACCCACTGCGTGTGCGCGAGCGGCGCTGTGCGCCGTGATTTGACGCTCAGTCATCTGGGACACGTGACAGGTCCCAGATTACTGTGCGGCGCCGAGGGGAAAGTGACGTTTTGCCCGGGCAATGAAGGTGGCAGACTTCGAGGGACCCCCTAGCAACAGGCATTTTAGAGGTGAGTAAAAAATATTTTTTTTTTCAATTTTTTTTTTTAAATTTTTTTTATGATTTTTAAGCCCCTTTTTTTTTTTTTGACCGCAACCCCACTTTAACTCTTAATTTCTATACAGTTTGGAGGAAGAAATAGCTGATTTCCACACACTGGGGCTGATTCAGTGAACACATACTAGCCTGAAATCTTTTCATTTCCCCTCCATGTAGTTTGAAAACATGTAAACACCTAGTCATTTTTATTGAGTCAGATTGGAGTTTTGAAGTAAACACACGCTAAGTTTAAATTTACTCATGTAGTATATTTGACTAGTTGGCTGCATGACTGCAGTTTGATGCACATAACTATAGCTAAAGAAAAACTAGACAATATGATAAATGTTGATTTTCATAACAAAACTTGCACAACTATAATTATTTAACCACTTAAGGACCGGGACTATCTTTCAAACGCGTTGTTTACAAGTTAAAATCTTTTATTTTGCTAGAAAATTACTTAGAACCCTAACCCTTTTCTAACACCCTAAAGAATAAAATGGTGGTCGTTGCAATACTTTTTGTCACACTGTATTTGTGCAGTGGTCTTACAAGCAAAAGAGGATGTTACGCTGAGTAAATTGACATGTCATGCTTCAAAGTTGAGCCTGCTCGTGAAATGGTGACAAACTTTTACCCTTAAAAATCTTCATATGCGATGTTTAAAAAATTCTACAGGCTGCATGTTTTGATTTACAGAGGATGTCTAGGGCTAAAATTATTGCTCTCGCTCTAACGATCACAGCGATACCTCATGTGTGGATTGAACACCATTTTCATATACGGGCCCTACTCACGTATGCGCTCGCTTATGCATTCGAGTCTGGCGGGACATGGCGCGTTTAAAATGTTTTCTTTTTTCTATTATTTATTTTACCTCTTATTTTTTATTTTTACAGTGTTCTTTTAAAAAAAATTGTGTCACTTTTTTTTTAGTGGTCTCTGCGCCAAATCCGTCGCAGAGACCACTTTTATCTGAAAGCTTACCACCCGCTGAAGAGGAGGATACCAGGGTTATGGCAGCTAGCTGCTGCCACAACAATGATTTTCCACTTCAAACAGCTGACGTATAATGACGGCGGGCGGTCCGGAAGTGGTTAAAGGAAAATATTTGGATTCTTACACAAGAGCAGCCATGACAGATTATCTTCAACCACTTGAGTACCAGCCTGTATTAACCATGCATTACCAGGCCATTTTTCAGTTTTCAGTGCTGTGATACTTTGACTAAAAATGTTATATTAAATTTTTTGGGGTTGGGGGCAGATAGAGCTTTCATTTGGTGGTATTTACTAACCATTGTTTTTTATATGTAATCTAATAATTAAAAGGCCAATAACTTTAAGAACAAACTGTTTGCTTTTCCGTTAAAATAAAAATGTCAAGCCAGTTTGAACACCCCCAAAATTACCCATTTTCGGAAAGCAGTCACCCCAAGGTGATTTCAGTTTTTTGACACTTTTTTTTTGAAATATAGAAACTTGCTGGTATTGAGGGGGTAAAAACATTGATCTTGATAATGGTGCACTAAATACGGTGCATACAGGTCATACACAGAGGGAGAAGGTGTTAAAAGGGTTAATGTACTGTTCACATACAGAGACATGCCAGGGCTCTGAAGTGTAGAGAAAGGGTAGTAAAAGGATTAAAAAAAATATATATTCTTCCTTCTGCCATCATGATTTGTGTTTGCATGTGGAACTAATTAACGACTCATTCATTCATTAGTTCCAGGTTCACCCCTTCAAGAGTAAGGGGAGGGTTCACAGATGCAAAAACAAGTAAGTGTACATCTGAGAGCGCTGTGATTGGCTCTGCCCACTGTGGCTGTGAATGAAGTCATCTGAGGATGGCTCGGTTCACCACCATTAAGAGACAAACTTGCCACCTGAGTGCTATTTCTGGAATGAGGCTCAAAAATGTATCTCCTGATATAGACGTCCATTAACTGTATGTTTTTTACAAGACGGAGGTAGAAAGTCGGTTAAAAAGGAGTTGTGGGTTATTCTATATTGTTTTCAGGCAATGAGTGCTAGACCTGCCATATTATCATTTAAATATCTCTGATAGGAGTTAATCATAGAGTGTGAAACACTAATGCCGCGTACACACGAAGGGACTATCCCGCGGGATTATCCGCTGGACCGAAGTCCAGCGGATAATCCCCTCGTGTGTGGGCGCCGGCGGACTTTTTTTGGCCAAAGTACGGCGGACTAAAGTTTCAGGTTTTGTTTTCAAATTATCCGCTGGACTTGGCAGTCCAGCGGATAATCCGGTCGTGTGTAGTATGGTCCGGCGTACCAAAAAGGACGCATGCTCAGTAGCAAGTATTTTTCTAGTATTTTTCGTTTTCTAGTCCCGTCGTACGTGCTGTACGTCATCGCGTGAACCGTCGGACTTTTTGCGTGATCGTGTGTGGTCAAGTCAGTTCGCTTTTTAGTCCAGCGTACCCAGCTGGAAAGTCCAGCGGATTGTCCGCTGGACTTAGGTCCGCCGGGAAAAGTCCGTACGTGTGTACGCGGCATAACACTTGCTGCTTGGGCTTGTCAACAGATGCCAATAGGGTTTTTCACAGAATAGATTAGGTTTTCAAGGACGAAGTCCTACAACGTCTGGGATTAGGGAGCAACATGCTAGAATGAATTTTCATGCTACGTTACTCCTCAGCAAGGGTTAAAGCTAATAATACCCTTTATGCTAGAGCTGTACGAGAATGGTATGAGACAAAATTATATGAGACAGGGTTGTCCCATGTCACAACCCCCATTTTTGTATTGTTCCCTGTAAGATCAAGATGAATACAGATTTGCATCGGCATTCATCTGGTTGTCCAGATAGGATCCACATACCATAAAATAGCCGCATTTACAAATTAACAATTTTTTTTTTTTGTAATGCAACCTCAAATAAGACTCAGTGTGTATTGAATGAATGAATCAATGAATGATTTGTATAGCGCTGAAACTGCGAACTGAATCGCCTCAAGGCTTCCCCCACAGGAGATGCTGGTTCAGATGGGTCCTCTGTTTGTTGCCTCGACCTCCATCAGAACTTTAGACCCTCTGACACACTAGGTTGAGTGTACAAAGCATGCAATACCACAGAAAATTACTGATAGTAATTTCTGGTAACCATTAATACTACTATGTCCAAAAAACAGGCAATAAAACGGTTAGTAAAGGCAAAATGTATATATTGTCACCTGATATGGTGGGTGCAGAGGCAATCATGAAAAAGGATTAACAGAGTGATTAGTAAAAAGTACTAGGTATAAGATGACACTTGGTGTCCAGAGCAGCATAAACAGTAGCAAGGTCACCTAAAGTGCAGCAGTGGGCAATAAGAGTGTCAGTGCACTTAACAATAGTCCCAGGTAACCTGTATGCAGTATAATTGCAGTAAAGGTGCAGTAAAGATGCAGTCAATATGCTGTATAGATGTGGTACAGGTGCAGTGTAGATGTGGGTAAAATGCAGAGACAATTCAGTTTAACTGCAGTATAGGATTGGTATGAGTGCAGTACAGGTTTGGTAAAAGTGCAGTATAGGGCTGGAATAGCTACAGGTTGGGTTGGATGCACTTCTGCCCACTTCTGTCCTGCTCCATAATGGGCAAATAGCCCTCTCAATAGTTCCCAGGATGCTTCTATGGATGCTTGCTGTAAACAGGGGACAGGGTGCAGGATCGGTGATGTGAGCAGTGCTGCGCTGACCCAGAGTGTCCCCCCTCTCAGTCCCAGGCTTGCATCCCCGCTGGCAGAAGAATACTCAGACAGGGGTGCTATTTCTCTCCCACTTTTCCAGGCTGTTTAATAAAAAATCCTTTCCTAACTCCTCCTGCTGCTCAGGGCACACTGGAATCTGTAGTTCAGAAAGTGAGTTTCTGTATTACATGACTGCGATTTCAGACTACAATCCCCATAATTTCAAGTGCCCTGCATTGAAGTCTATGGAGTTGCTTGGCTTCAGATCTCCTCCTGCTGGCCAGAGGAAAACGGTGCAGCATAACCTCAGTATCTTAATAGCAAGTGAATTTAGACTCATTGTAAAGATGGAAATATCTCTTTCTCCTATGTTTCTGTAGTCCAGCAGCAGCATATTACATATATAAAGGAAAAATGGCTGCGCTGAAAACAAATAAAGTAAATATACAATAAATTATATATACATTCAATTATCCCATCCACATCGTGTTGTGTTGGAAAAGAAAAATTCAAACTATCTCAATCTGAAATAATTAGAACTAATTGTTCACCCTCTCTTATCCACCACTCTGTGATACGTTGAAAATTATTACTTGTGTGACAAACCACAAATTAAATAATACAATAATTCAAACTCTGGTAGGATGTCATATAGAACAACAGAGATCCAAATCGCAAAGTGTATTTCGCAGTGAATTGAGATCTAGTAGGGTGTCATAGAGAACAGTAAAGGTCCAAAATTAAAGAAGATGACATTTGCACGGAGAAAATCAGTTCATGCAAGGATAAGTCCACCACAAGATTCAAACTGTATTAATGGTGATTCCCATCTGGGACATCCGACACACACTGAAAAGATGGTGAGATAGCCAAAACCAGAGATCCTCCACCGAATGATAAAAATAGCCGCTTACCAGCTAATCTGGTCCCTGTATTAGAGAGACCAGATGGGCGTATGGCATGTACCCCTGCCTGGGTCTTTATCCGGGCTTCTCAGGGACACAGTCGTCAGGTTGTTCTTATGGAAACTGGTCTTTTATATGGGATCACTTAGTGTTCACTCAGTAGGGGTTAAATACCATGCAAAAAAGAAAGGGACACCATAGCGCAATACAGTTTCATCCTTTAATTTAAAAATCTCTAAAAGGTAACAAACTCACACTTTAAAAACAATATCAGAGCGGTTGTTTTAAATTTTTCGAGCCGGCCGGCTCTCTTACTTTGCTCACTGCCCGTCGCTTCCTGGAATGGACGGGAGAAGGAGGTGACGTCAGCACGCCGCTCACCCTACGTCGTTTCGTCAAAATGTGACGTCTTCCTGGGGCACGGGCGGCGTGCTGACTCACCGCCTGATATACATACTGCAGCCTAAGAACACTCCCCTTTCTGAGCTCTCTTCGGCCATCATTAACTAGGGCAATCGCCCTCTTTATGTCACTGATTCGCTGCTCTAATAGATGGGTGGTTCTTACAACCAACTGGATGTGTCGATTGGCTTAGTATCTAGTAAATACCTAAAATATTGTTCGGTACCGTGCCAGAATGACCTGACCCGTCCTATTTTTTCAAAACATGTCGCAATAAGATGTTATTGCGTCTCATATTCATAGTGTCACTATCTTGCTGCATTGTCCTAGATAGTAAGTACTGTAAATTAAAAAACAAAGGGTAATTAAAAGCACGGTATATCCATAACCAAAATTAACCCCTTAAGTCCCTTCAGCCTTTAGTTAGATTATAACAGATAATCTCATTGAATCTCCCAGCCAAATACTCATTAAGATTAATATCAGGGTACCCTCAATGAATGCGGGCGCACCTAGAAATCATTTCTTAATTATTCTATTGTTAGTTTGGCAATATTTAAAAAGCAGTACCCACGTCCCTTATTTATATATACAATACCAAAAGGGCTGATTAGGATAGGCATTAAATTTATATTTTTATTTTTAAAACAGTTGGTAGAGGGAAAAATTCCACCAGTTCAACTCCATGTAAATCCAAAAAAAGAAAAACAAAAAAGGAAAAAAAGGGTGTTTACCAGAATTGAGCAATGGTGGTCACTAACGAATTCTAATAAACATCAGTGTCCCTTATAAATCATTCTTATTAATATCTCCCTCACTCAGGTCTGTATAGGGAATTAATAATAATAAACGGAAAATTGGGTGGAAAATGAGTCTCATTCCCAGATCGCCTGTAAACGCAGTGTGTGTCAGGTTATATCTAATATATAACAGCCATAACAAAACCATAATGTGTATTTTCCTACTGGCTTTAGAGAGCTCAGAGTCGGTTCACATAATACCTATATTAGCTGTTATCTATAAAGGCATTCAAATCTACATCCACATTGAGGCCATAGGGAGTGTAACAACGCACTCTGTGGATCCAGGCCATTTCAGATCTAGATAAATCCCTCACTAGAGGGCTACCCCTCCAGTGTGCACTGAATTTATCTATGCCTAAAAATAATGTACCCGAGGGGTTGCGATCATGGTACATTGCGTAATGTTTAGATACAGAGTGAAACTTGTATCCACTTTTAATGTTCGTGATGTGCTCCCCTAACCGTACATGCATGGCTCGCTTGGTTCTACCAATATACTGCAGCCCGCAAGGGCACTGGAGTAAATACACCACACCCTTCGAGCTGCAAGTAATAAATGATTCAATTTTATGTTCTCTACCGGTGCTGGAAGATGTGAAGGTTAGTGTCTTTCTCTGTTTGCTCTTGTTTATTGTACAGAGTTGGCATCGACGGCATTGGTGGTAGCCCGATAGTTGTTGGAAGAAGGACACCTTTTTGGGAGGTGGATCCACCACATTGGGTGCCACCTTGTCCCTAAGTGAGGGTGCTCCCCTAAACACCACCTCTGGGTTGGTAGGGAGAAAAGTGTGGATAATCCTGTCATTACCCAGTATATGCCAATGTTTATTTAGCATTTTTTTAAATTAGGTAGTGCTGCGTGGAGAAGGAAGTCACAAAAGGGACTACTGGTCTGTCCCGAGTTCTGATTTGTCCTTCCTTAAGTAGCACCTTCCTATCCATTCCCGCTATTTCCTCAATCAGAGTATCCATGGGGGCAATTTCGTATCCCTTCTCCTCCAATCTCTTTTTAAGAACACCAGCCTGCACTCGATAGTCTTCCACATCTGAGCAGTTCCTCCTCATTCTGATGAACTGGCTCTTTGGAATGGATTTCAACCACGGGGCATGATGACAACTCCCCATTGGTATGAATGAATTCCTGTCTGTGTTTTTGAAATATGACATCGTTTTAAACTGGCCATCCTTTTTACTAATTGATAGGTCAAGGAAGTTCACACTGTCTTGGCTAGCCTCTACAGTGAACCTTATGCCCCTATTGTTGGTGTTAATTTCTGTGAAGAAATCTTCAAGTTGTGAAGGGGTACCCTCCCACAGGAGAAGGACGTCATCGATGTATCGTGCCCACAAAGACAGAAATGGGCTACGATCCTTGTAGATGACGTCCTCCTCCCACTTGGCCATAAACAGATTGGCGAGGCTAGGGGCATATTTCGCGCCCATAGCCACGCCACGTGTCTGTTGATAATATTGGTGTTCAAACCAGAAATAATTGTGGCTCGCTGCATATTCCAGCAGGTCCACAATATATTTCTGTTGATGTTCAGGAAGGGAGGAAGATACATTGAGATAATGCCTCACCGCATCAATGCCCATAGAATGTGGGATGATGGTGTATAATGAAGTGACATCTGCTGTCACTAGCAATGTGTTAGCAGTGGGTCTCAAGTCAGATAACATGTTTATCACCTGTCTCGTGTCCTTCAAAAATGATGGCATCTGCTGCACCAGTGGTTGGAGGAAAAAGTCAATATACTTGCCCACCCGGGACGTGATGGAATCTATACCACTCACGATCGGGCGTCCCGGGGGGCAAGTAGAATTCTTGTGGATCTTAGGCAAATAGTACAACACTGGTGTCCTAGGAGCCTTGGGGATAAGAAATACCTTCTCCTTCTCATTCAGAATATCTAAGTCTGATCCTCTATCCACCAGAATTTTTAATGTTTTTTTATATTGAATGACAGGGTTACACGGAAGTATTTTATAGGTGTCTCTGTCATCTACTAGTCTGTGCATCTCCTTCAGATAGTCTGTACGATCTAAAACCACAATACCCCCACCCTTATCAGCAGGGCGGATGACCAGGTTTTTATTATTACAGAGTGAGTCTAGTCCCTCTTCCAGTCCTTTCTCCATCTTGCAAACTGCAGGTTTAACAAGTTCAAGGTCCCGTAGTAAAACATCACGGAAAACCTTCAATGAAGGTGCTAAGGTTCCTGGGGGGTTAAATGTTGATGCGTTAGATAACCTAGTATGTGATTTTACCTGTTGTACTGATGGACCTTGTTGAGTAGGGACCATAGCAAAATGCCTTTTAATATTGATTTTACGAACAAATCTATGTATGTCGATATATGTTTGGAATTTATCCAATTTTCTGGGGGGCGCAAATTTAAGGCCCTTATTTAATATCATCGTTTCAGATTTGGTAAGAATCTGTGAGCTGAGGTTAAATATTCCTTCTCCATTTACTTCCTTGGTTTTTTGTAATTGTGCTCTCCTCCCCCCTCTGACTCCTCTTTGCCTTCTACGGGCCTTTTTATTCCCTGAGTAGCCCTGGGAAAACCCCAATTTGACTGTTCCTGGCCGTCCATACCGGGGCCAGCTTGGGGGGTTCTGGGTGGACCATAATTTCGTAGGTCTCTGGTCCTTCCACCCATTTCCAGGTCCTTAGGTGGAGCACGTGGGGGGCCCTGCCTATCTCTCAGGGGGAAAAACCGGTTTTGAATATCATCAACACCAGTGTGATCTCCTGTATCCCTGTAATCCTGGAATTGACCACCATAGTATGGGCCCTGATTGTCCCGGTGATATGAAGGAGGGTATCCATGATCATTTAAGTAAGGTCTCTCAGGGCCTTGACTCTGGTAAGAATAATCCATTTTATAATTTGATGGTTGTGCTTGACCATATGGAATGTGTTGGTCATATGTAGGACCATATGGATTAAATTGGCCCTGTATTTGACGATATGGGATAAATTGATCATAATTATTGTTACCAGTATGCCTTTGTTGTGAGGGATGGTTCCAAGTGGGGTTATCCCTTGGCTCACCCACCCTGCTTTGATTTGGGTGTCCCCTGGGTGATTGATAAACTGTCTTTTTGTGATTATTAATACTCTTTTTTCCTATCTTATTTTGGAATTTCTTAGAGTTCTTTGGAGGTTGGGTGCCAGTAGGCAGATGCTGGACTACATACGGTGGGGCCACAGGGGGTTCCTCCCCTTGTGTTATAGCCTCCATCCTAGAGTCTGATTTACCACTCTCCTCAGCTATCAGTTTTTTCTGCCACTCAAACACATTTGTGGCTTGATAGTCAGCAAAGTCTCTATTATATTTTTTCCTCTTTTTGATTTTTTGTTCCTTTTCTTCCTTATCCAGTGTTTTTAAGAGGTTATTAGACCTTTCCTTGTATTCTTCTTTATCTTTGTATATGAGGAGACTATCTTTAATAGTCTTAATCTCCCCATCAAGCCTTACTAGCTTACTATTCTTTCTATCGACTAAGAACTGGAGGAAGCTGACTCCCGCCTCATTGAAGTAACGGAACCATTCCTCCAGTTCAGTTTCCCCCTTTTGGGGGCAAACCTGCCAGCGTAAACTCCTAGGGACCATTTTGAGCCTAATATAGGTCTCTAGGAATGCTATATCCCACTGTGTATGGACCTCTGAGACCATGAGATTTTTGAGTCTTACAAACAGTCCCCCCAGATCCCCATCACTCTCCTTATACATTTCAAATACACCCTCAAGGTTGACCTTTTTGGATGCTCTGTATTCAAAAACATCCATTCTAAATAATATAATATAAAGAAATATGAAAATGTGAAAAATTCTACCTATACCGTTATTTCAAAAGGTAGGATTACACCATGAAAGTGTGAGACTGCTGCTGTTATGTCGTATCTGTGTAATAGTATATATGTCGTGGGGTAACAGCGCTGTCTCAAAAAAAAAGGAAAAAAAATTTTTTTCCTATACGTGACTAATTTTTTTAAAAATTAGTGATATAAATAAATGAATAGACTATATAAATTGATGAATTAAAAATCTGCTGCAACCTGATGTGAGATACACACATAAACAGAATAAAGGAAAAATGGCTGCGCTGAAAACAAATAAAGTAAATATACAATAAATTATATATACATTCAATTATCCCATCCACATCGTGTTGTGTTGGAAAAGAAAAATTCAAACTATCTCAATCTGAAATAATTAGAACTAATTGTTCACCCTCTCTTATCCACCACTCTGTGATACGTTGAAAATTATTACTTGTGTGACAAACCACAAATTAAATAATACAATAATTCAAACTCTGGTAGGATGTCATATAGAACAACAGAGATCCAAATCGCAAAGTGTATTTCGCAGTGAATTGAGATCTAGTAGGGTGTCATAGAGAACAGTAAAGGTCCAAAATTAAAGAAGATGACATTTGCACGGAGAAAATCAGTTCATGCAAGGATAAGTCCACCACAAGATTCAAACTGTATTAATGGTGATTCCCATCTGGGACATCCGACACACACTGAAAAGATGGTGAGATAGCCAAAACCAGAGATCCTCCACCGAATGATAAAAATAGCCGCTTACCAGCTAATCTGGTCCCTGTATTAGAGAGACCAGATGGGCGTATGGCATGTACCCCTGCCTGGGTCTTTATCCGGGCTTCTCAGGGACACAGTCGTCAGGTTGTTCTTATGGAAACTGGTCTTTTATATGGGATCACTTAGTGTTCACTCAGTAGGGGTTAAATACCATGCAAAAAAGAAAGGGACACCATAGCGCAATACAGTTTCATCCTTTAATTTAAAAATCTCTAAAAGGTAACAAACTCACACTTTAAAAACAATATCAGAGCGGTTGTTTTAAATTTTTCGAGCCGGCCGGCTCTCTTACTTTGCTCACTGCCCGTCGCTTCCTGGAATGGACGGGAGAAGGAGGTGACGTCAGCACGCCGCTCACCCTACGTCGTTTCGTCAAAATGTGACGTCTTCCTGGGGCACGGGCGGCGTGCTGACTCACCGCCTGATATACATACTGCAGCCTAAGAACACTCCCCTTTCTGAGCTCTCTTCGGCCATCATTAACTAGGGCAATCGCCCTCTTTATGTCACTGATTCGCTGCTCTAATAGATGGGTGGTTCTTACAACCAACTGGATGTGTCGATTGGCTTAGTATCTAGTAAATACCTAAAATATTGTTCGGTACCGTGCCAGAATGACCTGACCCGTCCTATTTTTTCAAAACATGTCGCAATAAGATGTTATTGCGTCTCATATTCATAGTGTCACTATCTTGCTGCATTGTCCTAGATAGTAAGTACTGTAAATTAAAAAACAAAGGGTAATTAAAAGCACGGTATATCCATAACCAAAATTAACCCCTTAAGTCCCTTCAGCCTTTAGTTAGATTATAACAGATAATCTCATTGAATCTCCCAGCCAAATACTCATTAAGATTAATATCAGGGTACCCTCAATGAATGCGGGCGCACCTAGAAATCATTTCTTAATTATTCTATTGTTAGTTTGGCAATATTTAAAAAGCAGTACCCACGTCCCTTATTTATATATACAATACCAAAAGGGCTGATTAGGATAGGCATTAAATTTATATTTTTATTTTTAAAACAGTTGGTAGAGGGAAAAATTCCACCAG
>CM053026.1:185339637-185354857 GCA_028564925.1 Lithobates sylvaticus | reverse complement strand
CAGTGCACACTGGAGGGGTAGCCCTCTAGTGAGGGATTTATCTAGATCTGAAATGGCCTGGATCCACAGAGTGCGTTGTTACACTCCCTATGGCCTCAATGTGGATGTAGATTTGAATGCCTTTATAGATAACAGCTAATATAGGTATTATGTGAACCGACTCTGAGCTCTCTAAAGCCAGTAGGAAAATACACATTATGGTTTTGTTATGGCTGTTATATATCAGATATAACCTGACATACACTGCGTTTACAGGCGATCTGGGAGTGAGACTCATTTCCACCCAATTTCCCGTTTATTATTATTAATTCCCTATACAGACCTGAGTGAGGGAGATATTAATAAGAATGATTTATAAGGGACACTGATGTTTATTAGAATTCGTTAGTGACCACCATTGCTCAATTCTGGTAAACACCCTTTTTTTCCTTTTTTGTTTTTCTTTTTTTGGATTTACATGGAGTTGAACTGGTGGATTTTTTCCCTCTACCAACTGTTTTAAAAATAAAAATATAAATGTAATGCCTATCCTAATCAGCCCTTTTGGTATTGTATATATAAATAAGGGACGTGGGTACTGCTTTTTAAATATTGCCAAACTAACAATAGAATAATTAAGAAATGATTTCTAGGTGCGCCCGCATTCATTGAGGGTACCCTGATATTAATCTTAATTAGTATTTGGCTGGGAGATTCAATGAGATTATCTGTTATAATCTAACTAAAGGCTGAAGGGACTTAAGGGGTTAATTTTGGTTATGGATATACCGTGCTTTTAATTACCCTTTGTTTTTTAATTTACAGTACTTACTATCTAGGACAATGCAGCAAGATAGTGACACTATGAATATGAGACGCAATAACATCTTATTGCGACATGTTTTGAAAAAATAGGACGGGTCAGGTCATTCTGGCACGGTACCGAACAATATTTTAGGTATTTACTAGATACTAAGCCAATCGACACATCCAGTTGGTTGTAAGAACCACCCATCTATTAGAGCAGCGAATCAGTGACATAAAGAGGGCGATTGCCCTAGTTAATGATGGCCGAAGAGAGCTCAGAAAGGGGAGTGTTCTTAGGCTGCAGTATGTATATCAGGCGGTGAGTCAGCACGCCGCCCGTGCCCCAGGAAGACGTCACATTTTGACGAAACGACGTAGGGTGAGCGGCGTGCTGACGTCACCTCCTTCTCCCGTCCATTCCAGGAAGCGACGGGCAGTGAGCAAAGTAAGAGAGCCGGCCGGCTCGAAAAATTTAAAACAACCGCTCTGATATTGTTTTTAAAGTGTGAGTTTGTTACCTTTTAGAGATTTTTAAATTAAAGGATGAAACTGTATTGCGCTATGGTGTCCCTTTCTTTTTTGCATGGTATTTAACCCCTACTGAGTGAACACTAAGTGATCCCATATAAAAGACCAGTTTCCATAAGAACAACCTGACGACTGTGTCCCTGAGAAGCCCGGATAAAGACCCAGGCAGGGGTACATGCCATACGCCCATCTGGTCTCTCTAATACAGGGACCAGATTAGCTGGTAAGCGGCTATTTTTATCATTCGGTGGAGGATCTCTGGTTTTGGCTATCTCACCATCTTTTCAGTGTGTGTCGGATGTCCCAGATGGGAATCACCATTAATACAGTTTGAATCTTGTGGTGGACTTATCCTTGCATGAACTGATTTTCTCCGTGCAAATGTCATCTTCTTTAATTTTGGACCTTTACTGTTCTCTATGACACCCTACTAGATCTCAATTCACTGCGAAATACACTTTGCGATTTGGATCTCTGTTGTTCTATATGACATCCTACCAGAGTTTGAATTATTGTATTATTTAATTTGTGGTTTGTCACACAAGTAATAATTTTCAACGTATCACAGAGTGGTGGATAAGAGAGGGTGAACAATTAGTTCTAATTATTTCAGATTGAGATAGTTTGAATTTTTCTTTTCCAACACAACACGATGTGGATGGGATAATTGAATGTATATATAATTTATTGTATATTTACTTTATTTGTTTTCAGCGCAGCCATTTTTCCTTTATTCTGTTTATGTGTGTATCTCACATCAGGTTGCAGCAGATTTTTAATTCATCAATTTATATAGTCTATTCATTTATTTATATCACTAATTTTTAAAAAAAAAAAAAAAAAAAAAAAAAAAATTAGTCACGTATAGGAAAAAAAATTTTTTTTCCCCTTTTTTTTGAGACAGCGCTGTTACCCCACGACATATATACTATTACACAGATACGACATAACAGCAGCAGTCTCACACTTTCATGGTGTAATCCTACCTTTTGAAATAACGGTATAGGTAGAATTTTTCACATTTTCATATTTCTTTATATTATATTATTTAGAATGGATGTTTTTGAATACAGAGCATCCAAAAAGGTCAACCTTGAGGGTGTATTTGAAATGTATAAGGAGAGTGATGGGGATCTGGGGGGACTGTTTGTAAGACTCAAAAATCTCATGGTCTCAGAGGTCCATACACAGTGGGATATAGCATTCCTAGAGACCTATATTAGGCTTAAAATGGTCCCTAGGAGTCTACGCTGGCAGGTTTGCCCCCAAAAGGGGGAAACTGAACTGGAGGAATGGTTCCGTTACTTCAATGAGGCGGGAGTCAGCTTCCTCCAGTTCTTAGTCGATAGAAAGAATAGTAAGCTAGTAAGGCTTGATGGGGAGATTAAGACTATTAAAGATAGTCTCCTCATATACAAAGATAAAGAAGAATACAAGGAAAGGTCTAATAACCTCTTAAAAACACTGGATAAGGAAGAAAAGGAACAAAAAATCAAAAAGAGGAAAAAATATAATAGAGACTTTGCTGACTATCAAGCCACAAATGTGTTTGAGTGGCAGAAAAAACTGATAGCTGAGGAGAGTGGTAAATCAGACTCTAGGATGGAGGCTATAACACAAGGGGAGGAACCCCCTGTGGCCCCACCGTATGCAGTCCAGCATCTGCCTACTGGCACCCAACCTCCAAAGAACTCTAAGAAATTCCAAAATAAGATAGGAAAAAAGAGTATTAATAATCACAAAAAGACAGTTTATCAATCACCCAGGGGACACCCAAATCAAAGCAGGGTGGGTGAGCCAAGGGATAACCCCACTTGGAACCATCCCTCACAACAAAGGCATACTGGTAACAATAATTATGATCAATTTATCCCATATCGTCAAATACAGGGCCAATTTAATCCATATGGTCCTACATATGACCAACACATTCCATATGGTCAAGCACAACCATCAAATTATAAAAGGGATTATTCTTACCAGAGTCAAGGCCCTGAGAGACCTTACTTAAATGATCATGGATACCCTCCTTCATATCACCGGGACAATCAGGGCCCATACTATGGTGGTCAATTCCAGGATTACAGGGATACAGGAGATCACACTGGTGTTGATGATATTCAAAACCGGTTTTTCCCCCTGAGAGATAGGCAGGGCCCTCCACGTGCTCCACCTAAGGACCTGGAAATGGGTGGAAGGACCAGAGACCTACGAAATTATGGTCCACCCAGAACCCCCCAAGCTGGCCCCGGTATGGACGGCCAGGAACAGTCAAATTGGGGTTTTCCCAGGGCTACTCAGGGAATAAAAAGGCCCGTAGAAGGCAAAGAGGAGTCAGAGGGGGGAGGAGAGCACAATTACAAAAAACCAAGGAAGTAAATGGAGAAGGAATATTTAACCTCAGCTCACAGATTCTTACCAAATCTGAAACGATGATATTAAATAAGGGCCTTAAATTTGCGCCCCCCAGAAAATTGGATAAATTCCAAACATATATCGACATACATAGATTTGTTCGTAAAATCAATATTAAAAGGCATTTTGCTATGGTCCCTACTCAACAAGGTCCATCAGTACAACAGGTAAAATCACATACTAGGTTATCTAACGCATCAACATTTAACCCCCCAGGAACCTTAGCCCCTTCATTGAAGGTTTTCCGTGATGTTTTACTACGGGACCTTGAACTTGTTAAACCTGCAGTTTGCAAGATGGAGAAAGGACTGGAAGAGGGACTAGACTCACTCTGTAATAATAAAAACCTGGTCATCCGCCCTGCTGATAAGGGTGGGGGTATTGTGGTTTTAGATCGTACAGACTATCTGAAGGAGATGCACAGACTAGTAGATGACAGAGACACCTATAAAATACTTCCGTGTAACCCTGTCATTCAATATAAAAAAACATTAAAAATTCTGGTGGATAGAGGATCAGACTTAGATATTCTGAATGAGAAGGAGAAGGTATTTCTTATCCCCAAGGCTCCTAGGACACCAGTGTTGTACTATTTGCCTAAGATCCACAAGAATTCTACTTGCCCCCCGGGACGCCCGATCGTGAGTGGTATAGATTCCATCACGTCCCGGGTGGGCAAGTATATTGACTTTTTCCTCCAACCACTGGTGCAGCAGATGCCATCATTTTTGAAGGACACGAGACAGGTGATAAACATGTTATCTGACTTGAGACCCACTGCTAACACATTGCTAGTGACAGCAGATGTCACTTCATTATACACCATCATCCCACATTCTATGGGCATTGATGCGGTGAGGCATTATCTCAATGTATCTTCCTCCCTTCCTGAACATCAACAGAAATATATTGTGGACCTGCTGGAATATGCAGCGAGCCACAATTATTTCTGGTTTGAACACCAATATTATCAACAGACACGTGGCGTGGCTATGGGCGCGAAATATGCCCCTAGCCTCGCCAATCTGTTTATGGCCAAGTGGGAGGAGGACGTCATCTACAAGGATCGTAGCCCATTTCTGTCTTTGTGGGCACGATACATCGATGACGTCCTCCTCCTGTGGGAGGGTACCCCTTCACAACTTGAAGATTTCTTCACAGAAATTAACACCAACAATAGGGGCATAAGGTTCACTGTAGAGGCTAGCCAAGACAGTGTGAACTTCCTTGACCTATCAATTAGTAAAAAGGATGGCCAGTTTAAAACGATGTCATATTTCAAAAACACAGACAGGAATTCATTCATACCAATGGGGAGTTGTCATCATGCCCCGTGGTTGAAATCCATTCCAAAGAGCCAGTTCATCAGAATGAGGAGGAACTGCTCAGATGTGGAAGACTATCGAGTGCAGGCTGGTGTTCTTAAAAAGAGATTGGAGGAGAAGGGATACGAAATTGCCCCCATGGATACTCTGATTGAGGAAATAGCGGGAATGGATAGGAAGGTGCTACTTAAGGAAGGACAAATCAGAACTCGGGACAGACCAGTAGTCCCTTTTGTGACTTCCTTCTCCACGCAGCACTACCTAATTAAAAAAATGCTAAATAAACATTGGCATATACTGGGTAATGACAGGATTATCCACACTTTTCTCCCTACCAACCCAGAGGTGGTGTTTAGGGGAGCACCCTCACTTAGGGACAAGGTGGCACCCAATGTGGTGGATCCACCTCCCAAAAAGGTGTCCTTCTTCCAACAACTATCGGGCTACCACCAATGCCGTCGATGCCAACTCTGTACAATAAACAAGAGCAAACAGAGAAAGACACTAACCTTCACATCTTCCAGCACCGGTAGAGAACATAAAATTGAATCATTTATTACTTGCAGCTCGAAGGGTGTGGTGTATTTACTCCAGTGCCCTTGCGGGCTGCAGTATATTGGTAGAACCAAGCGAGCCATGCATGTACGGTTAGGGGAGCACATCACGAACATTAAAAGTGGATACAAGTTTCACTCTGTATCTAAACATTACGCAATGTACCATGATCGCAACCCCTCGGGTACATTATTTTTAGGCATAGATAAATTCAGTGCACACTGGAGGGGTAGCCCTCTAGTGAGGGATTTATCTAGATCTGAAATGGCCTGGATCCACAGAGTGCGTTGTTACACTCCCTATGGCCTCAATGTGGATGTAGATTTGAATGCCTTTATAGATAACAGCTAATATAGGTATTATGTGAACCGACTCTGAGCTCTCTAAAGCCAGTAGGAAAATACACATTATGGTTTTGTTATGGCTGTTATATATCAGATATAACCTGACATACACTGCGTTTACAGGCGATCTGGGAATGAGACTCATTTCCACCCAATTTCCCGTTTATTATTATTAATTCCCTATACAGACCTGAGTGAGGGAGATATTAATAAGAATGATTTATAAGGGACACTGATGTTTATTAGAATTCGTTAGTGACCACCATTGCTCAATTCTGGTAAACATCCTTTTTTTCCTTTTTTTGTTTTTCTTTTTTTGGATTTACATGGAGTTGAACTGGTGGAATTTTTCCCTCTACCAACTGTTTTAAAAATAAAAATATAAATGTAATGCCTATCCTAATCAGCCCTTTTGGTATTGTATATATAAATAAGGGACGTGGGTACTGCTTTTTAAATATTGCCAAACTAACAATAGAATAATTAAGAAATGATTTCTAGGTGCGCCCGCATTCATTGAGGGTACCCTGATATTAATCTTAATTAGTATTTGGCTGGGAGATTCAATGAGATTATCTGTTATAATCTAACTAAAGGCTGAAGGGACTTAAGGGGTTAATTTTGGTTATGGATATACCGTGCTTTTAATTACCCTTTGTTTTTTAATTTACAGTACTTACTATCTAGGACAATGCAGCAAGATAGTGACACTATGAATATGAGACGCAATAACATCTTATTGCGACATGTTTTGAAAAAATAGGACGGGTCAGGTCATTCTGGCACGGTACCGAACAATATTTTAGGTATTTACTAGATACTAAGCCAATCGACACATCCAGTTGGTTGTAAGAACCACCCATCTATTAGAGCAGCGAATCAGTGACATAAAGAGGGCGATTGCCCTAGTTAATGATGGCCGAAGAGAGCTCAGAAAGGGGAGTGTTCTTAGGCTGCAGTATGTATATCAGGCGGTGAGTCAGCACGCCGCCCGTGCCCCAGGAAGACGTCACATTTTGACGAAACGACGTAGGGTGAGCGGCGTGCTGACGTCACCTCCTTCTCCCGTCCATTCCAGGAAGCGACGGGCAGTGAGCAAAGTAAGAGAGCCGGCCGGCTCGAAAAATTTAAAACAACCGCTCTGATATTGTTTTTAAAGTGTGAGTTTGTTACCTTTTAGAGATTTTTAAATTAAAGGATGAAACTGTATTGCGCTATGGTGTCCCTTTCTTTTTTGCATGGTATTTAACCCCTACTGAGTGAATACTAAGTGATCCCATATAAAAGACCAGTTTCCATAAGAACAACCTGACGACTGTGTCCCTGAGAAGCCCGGATAAAGACCCAGGCAGGGGTACATGCCATACGCCCATCTGGTCTCTCTAATACAGGGACCAGATTAGCTGGTAAGCGGCTATTTTTATCATTCGGTGGAGGATCTCTGGTTTTGGCTATCTCACCATCTTTTCAGTGTGTGTCGGATGTCCCAGATGGGAATCACCATTAATACAGTTTGAATCTTGTGGTGGACTTATCCTTGCATGAACTGATTTTCTCCGTGCAAATGTCATCTTCTTTAATTTTGGACCTTTACTGTTCTCTATGACACCCTACTAGATCTCAATTCACTGCGAAATACACTTTGCGATTTGGATCTCTGTTGTTCTATATGACATCCTACCAGAGTTTGAATTATTGTATTATTTAATTTGTGGTTTGTCACACAAGTAATAATTTTCAACGTATCACAGAGTGGTGGATAAGAGAGGGTGAACAATTAGTTCTAATTATTTCAGATTGAGATAGTTTGAATTTTTCTTTTCCAACACAACACGATGTGGATGGGATAATTGAATGTATATATAATTTATTGTATATTTACTTTATTTGTTTTCAGCGCAGCCATTTTTCCTTTATTAAACATTTTTAACATGGTTGGGCAGGATTCATAAAAATTATAATAAATATACTTCCCAGGATCCTATTTGTAATGCAGTATGATTCTGCAGGAATTAATGTGGGTAAATTAAAAAGCTAGGTTAACCATTCCAATCATAAAAGGATAAAGGACAGAAGGGGCTAGAATCATTTACTGGAACAAAAGAGAAGCTCAACACTGGCTTCCATTGGTTAAAAACATAAAACGCATGGGATGGAATTTAGCTCAGCCTGGGTGCATTCCTCTAGCAGAGGCCTGTTCTCTGATGTGTGAAATAAATATATTTGGTTCGAATTCCCCTTGTTTGAATCGTGAAAACTTTTTGGAGAATTGGCGAAAAATTTGAGGTTTTAAGGGGCATAACATTTTTAAAGACTAGATTTAGGATTCTCTGTATGTCCTCCTGAGTGATCAACCTCAGCTATATTACAAAGCCTTCCAACCAAAGAAACAACATAAACTAATGCTTAGTCAACAATGCATCCTTCTTGAGGATATGGGCAAAAAGAACCATAAGTTTATTCTATACAGGATTGATCTGTATATGACTGGCATTAGCCATAGTTAGACTGCTTTAACATAACTTAACACTCTGTCAGCTATACCTCAGCTGAATAGTGCTGTGATTCCCTATCTTCAATAATTACCCATTCTCCTCTTTAGACCTTTTTCCATTTATATTTTCTAATGGAAATCTTATCTGTAACTGCAGATAACACTGGAAATAATTAGTGCTTAATGATAGAAAGTCAGACACAATAGGCACATCTTTCTGTATATATATGGATTAACCCTTCTGACTAAAAAAGAAAATGAAATCTTTGCAAAGCATATGCAGATATAGATTTTATACACAGTTCCCAAAAAAGGTCAGCCATATTTAATTTATTAAGTCTGAGTCATATGATACAGGTTCAGTTATGGGTTTATGGTGTGATTGTTTTTATTTATTTTTTTCCTCAGGTGAGGACTGTCATTGCAAGGGTTAGAAGACTAGTAAACTCCAATCAATTTTTATTTGTATTTTTGTGATTCTGTTATATGTTTGGCTTGCCATATGTAGCAATACATAGGTACATGTGTCTGCATGGCATACTGTAGTCAGAGATGCCATAAAATAAACATGTTCTGCAGAGTCCTATGTGCCTTGCCTCATTTGTTTCCTCGTTGATGTGTATGTTATCAGTAGGAGTATGCAGGGCTTCAGTATTCAGCAAACCTGTCATAAAAATTAAAAGCCCATACCTACACATTCCTCAACGTCCCAGATAGCAAGGACAACTTGCCACAAATTTGTGCAAGTGTTGAATTGTAAGTCTGTTAACTTACAGCATATTTTCACTGGCAAGTTGTACACTTGTAGAGCACTTGAAGCACAAGTTCTAGTTGACACTTTTCCAAATAGTAGCAAATTTGCGTAGCAAGTCTTCAGCAAGAGCAACATTGCAGTGGGGAATCTACAGCAAGAGCTCTGCAAGTCTACAGCATGCAAATTCAGCCACAGTGATCCCTGTGGTGGGAAGACTACTGCACAATGAACATAACTGAACCAGATCTTGCAGCAGACTTGCAGAATGTTTGCAAAGAAAGTTGATCTGGAGTCATGAAGTGTGGACTTGCTGCAATTGTGCAACAAACTTGTGAAGCCTGGATAGTCTAGCAATAGCTTAGCAAGTCATTTTCAAACTTGCAGCACGATTGCTTGTTATCTGGGCTGTGCTAGATTTTCTTCCAGTGCCTATAAAGACCATTAGTGCCACTCCCAAGTCGTTCTGATCTCTACACCTACAATGTTGCTGCAATTATCAGCTATACCCATTAATATTGGTATTTGCACAGTCTGTGGTACAGTCCCTGCGCCCCCTACTAACAAACTTCCCACTGATCTCAAGAGCCATAACACTACTGTAGGGGGCATTGGCAGCTGGTGTTTTTTTGGGGGAGCGGCAAACATCCACCCCTCCCCCGACGGCCGGTGGCACCTCCCCCCCACTGTTTGCCCGTCAGTCCGGCACTTACCCCATCTAGGTGGGAAGTGGACAGCGTGCAGTGGCTCTGTGTCCTCTCCTCCGTCGGCGGCTTCCAGCATGTGGCTCTTCCCCTCCTCCTAGGCATCCGATAGGATCGCCTGTCCTTTCAGCCAATCGGGTGACAGGTGTCAAAACCCGCTTCCTGATTGGTCGGGAGGAGGATCAGTGTTACAATAGAGAATATTAATTTGCTATTGTAACACACCTGGGTGGGCTGTGAGTGCATTCTCTGCGCCCCAAGCCCACCCTATTTTGAAGCCTATTAGAGCCTCTGGCTCTAATCAGGGCTTCAAAAAATCACCCACCCCGCATTGGAGTCCATGCGCCCAGCGCCCCGAAAGGGGCCGGATACTTGAATAGGGGGAGACGGCGGTGAATATGGGGGAGTCGCCTGTGCGCCCTTAATGGACAGGTCACCCCCGATATAACTACAATGGGCTACCATGGGCTGCAAGTCAAAATTAACTAGGATTTCTCTGGCCATGTTTTGTAAATGGTGAAAGCTAACAAGTGAAAACTTTTCCATACAGCACATAGGTTTCTAGCTATAGATAACAAGGCAAACTGACTTCCTACACAGTACCTAGACACAAAACTGTATGTAGCAAAAAAGGGTTTTGGAAATTGACTTCCCACACAACATGTAGCCTTTTGAATATCTGGCTATAGCTAACAAGGGAAAATTTACGTTTTAAATATTTCGGAATGGTACATAAACTTTTAGTCTTTACATATATATTAGTGAACATTTGCTATTCAAACTAAGCACTGGGCTATTATCTCTAATTTCCATTTCAAACTCTGCTTTCTGGCTTTGCTTTTGCTAATGTAGTACACGACTTGCACTGATTTTTTTTTGTACCTGTCACCAGCAGGAAACCAATGGTTTGAAGTTCTCTAAATTACTTCAAGATTAATGCAGACAGCATGAAATTGTATGTAACCCAAAAAGAGGTTAGTCAAATGAGTTTCAAATGGACATGCCTGCTCATATGAACATGCCATACTCCCGCCTTCAACTTTCAGTCATCAGTTTTGAAAGACATCCAGCTGGCTGATAACAAAAGCAACGCCTCTCTACACACATATCGTTCTTTTCCACTCCCTGAAATATAATTATGTGAGCGCAGCTTCGGCCTAAAAGCACAAGCCAGTTCAGGTTACCATGGATATTTTAACCCCTTATCCAGAATTCATGCAAATGTGGAGAAGCGCAGAAATTTTCTGTTCTTTCAATAAAAAATGTACACAGATGAGGTCAATAAATTAAACTTTGGAAATCTGTCAACTTAACATTTTGCATGTATGCACGTCTATCAATCCACTATATATATATATATATATATATATATAGATAAATATATATACATACATATATATATGTAGAGCCCTGCTCCTAATGAGCAGACGCTATTATTTTTGTAAATTTAGGTTGTCGGAAGCTGCAGTTTGGCTCAGACTAATTATACTAAAGTTCTGGCTTCTGTACCAGATGGCTGGGTTGTGCTAATTTCCACTTGGTCGTGGGTGTCGCTGTCACCACCGGTAAGTGTTGGAAATGCAACAGGCTAAATGTATCGGGTACCCCTTTACTCAGAAACAGCCCAGAGGGAGTGGTCTACCCGCTGAGCATTCTGGGTAAGGGTACTTAAGGTACCAACGCCATTTTTTGGGGTTCGTTATCCCGACCTCATGGCCCTCCTGGCCTAAGGTGTGTGCTGCCTTATTCAATGTCTCGGGGCCGGCTGGCCTGAGGCTCTGCAACTGAAGGGTAGGCCCAGAGGCTCTGGGGCCTACTGATCCGGGGGTGGTCCTGTGCTGTCTTGCCTGAGGGAGAAGCCACGCAACTAGAGGATCCAGGGGAGGACTTTTTCAGAAGAGGACCGAGCAACAAGGCTGGTGCCTCATGGAAAAGTTGAAGGATGCATCCTGGGTTATCTACCACACAGTATAACCGGGTCGGCTGAAAGAATCAGGTACTGTGGGGAAACTCTTTAACTTTGCAACAAGAAGCTGGTTGTGCCTTCCTGTGGCAGAGGATTTCACAACAAGATCGCTAAACTTCTCAAGTCTGTGGCAGAGACTTTGACCGAACATCTCATCGGCTGCTAGGTCGGGAGAGGGAGCTATAGGGTGGTTGTTGGATCCAGTCCGTGGAAAATGTTTGTCCTCTAGATCAAGGAAATACCTCTAACCCGCAATTACAAGGTACCTGAATTCCCCTTACCCTCTACCCCTCTATTGCAATTGATGTTTTTGTAATAAAGAAAATGGACTAAGTGTCGGAGCAATATTCTTTGACCAACTCTTTAACGGGCCCCCTAAGACGGACACAGTGAACAGGTGGGGTAACGGTAAGCCCAACAAAAACCAGCAGCTCCTTCGAGGTCAGTGCTACATGTGGGGGCTCGAGTCCGGGATTTGCCGTTACCTCTCACAACTCAAGGAAATTATCCACGGTCAAGTTATGCAATAGAGGGTTCTGGACTGTGCCATATTTTTTCCACAAGGGGTTAATTGCGGGCCAATGCCTGGCGTGTGAGCAGCAGGTGGAGCCAAGAAAGCCTGGGAGTTACGTGACCAGAGGAGCCAGTGGGAGGAGTCTTCCATCTACTTGTTGCATGAGACACCGCGTGTGTGTGTCCAAACATTCAGAGGAAGGATCTGTTTGTTGCCGTAATGTTCCGAATGCCAGGAATGCAGTCGGCTACGGGACCCAGGATGTTCTCTGGGGGTACCACTACAAGTGTCAGATTGCCTGGAACATTATTGACGGACACTGGAATTTGCCTGAAACCACATGGGTGTTTCATTCTGTACATGACAGGAGATGCCGAGGCCTTGGGTATGCTGTGCAACAGGTTCGGAGGGACTGGTCGCAAACCCTCGTCCATTTGTTCGAGGTCTACACTGCGGGGAGTACCTGTTCGAAGTGGAGCAACCCACCATGTCACTCCGTGCCTACCGTATGGATTGCGACATGGGTATTGCCACTGAGGAGACTGTTCTGTTTTACTTCTACGGCCAGGCCTACGTTCTCAAGCCTGCTACACCGAGTGTTTCTTGAAGACGAGGTAGATGCAGTTTACTAATAGGCATCCATTGTATTGGATTGAGATAACATACAGTTGGACATTACTTGAAAGCTGCTGCCGCTTGTCCACTAGCAACCGCAGCTTTGTGGGCAGGGCATCTACCCACTCCCTATAGAGATAGAGTTGGCGGTACATGAAGAGCTGCTTCCTGCCTGTGGATCGAGGCCTACCGATGCCAGAAACTGCGCTGTGCATGATAGGCCGGACATGCGGGAGAACTAGAATCACTTGCAATCAAAGCGTGGCAGCGCACGCGCAGGTAACCAGGAGCGATAATGAGGAAAAAGGGAAACGTGTGATTACAGGATGGGACCTAGTTGGTCAAGATGGACATAACGGACGCCAGATGAGTGAAGTTACAGGATGCCTTAGGCTGAAGATAAGACTGCTCTCTTCTTGATTGTATTACGTGGAGATAGATGAGCCTGATTTGAGGACGTATTTGTTACCGCAGGAGATGCATGTTGGCAAGAAGGCTTGATTGGATGTTGACCTTGGCGTGTGTATATATGATATTCGTGACAAATGATAACGGCGCTATGTGAACTAGCAAGGTGGAGTAGTCATACACTCTGGAGTGTGGAATACGCGACGCACTATTGGATTACAAACAAATCTAGCGAGACCTATTGCATGGACAAGCTGCCAATTGTGTCCAGAGACGAAGAGGCTACTCAGGCGCACAAATTTTTTATATTAGTGCTATGTTGCAAAAAAACTCCTGGAATTGGGAAATTGAGTGTTTGGTCGCGAACTCGATCTGCTCGAGACAGGTAGAGGAGTTCTGCACGCAAAAGATCCATCTAACGGTTTTGTTAGATCAAGCGGGGTGGTGCGCAACAGTAGTAATCGGATTATGAGAATTACCCTAGATTTCCGCAAAGATGATGCATGCAGGAGATCATGGAGAACGCGAGGAAGCGCTGGTACAGCCGAGGGAGATGTCGTAGGGCCTTGTATCTACCATAAGTGCGGCGAAGCCTCTTACTAGGAAAACGACAGAGGTGTTGCCGATCCATCGTAAGTACGAGTTGGTATAGATACCGAGCGGATGTCTTTTACATTGGAGCTACGGCGGTTTGAACAGCGATTTACGACAGATAGAAGGTAATTATTTGCTGGGCGCTTGGACATATAGAGCAACAACATTGTATGCGTTTGTTATCAGTGCAAAACGAGTAGATGGCAAAGAGAGGAGGAAGACCTTAACTGCTGTGCATGAATCCCGCTTTCTTATATTGGTTAGATTCAACAACAGTAGACTGTTTCGGTTCTTGGATGTAAGTTCATGCAAGAGAAGGAAGCCTGTTAACCACCTGAGATCCCACATGCGATATAGGGCCGGGATGAAACGTGTGCTTTTAGCACAGTCGCGGATCTAATATTGCCGGAGTCCGTGAGCTACTCGGAACAGTATTAGTTGACTGATCGTTCCGGCGAACAGAGTATTTTTCGCTTGCGCAGCCTATGCATGCGCCTGAAGGGCGCACATGACGGGTTGCGGCGTCCAGATGTGATCCGCGAGTCTGTGAGACTTCGCTGGATCACAGATCCGATTAAGGTCGATCCCGACCCCTTTTACCCACTTGAACACTGTCAGCCAATGACAGAGATCATGTGATAATAACTAGAGCCGGTAATCACTTTTTTTCCTGCTCACGCTGACAGTGGGCGAGGAGAAAAAAAAAGCCGATCACCGTCATCAGAGAGAGGACTCATTCCCCTCTCACTGCAAATATGGCCAGGGTCCATGGTGGCCCACCTTGGATAATATAGTGCCACCTACCAGTGCCCACTAGCTCACCTGTCAGTGCCCACAGTGCCATCTGTCAGTGCCCACAGTGCCATCTGTCAGTGCCCACAGTACCATTGTCAGTGCCCACGCAGTGCGCAATCAGTGCACCTACAGTGCCAGTGTCACCTCGTGTATCAGTTCCCTACCAGTGCCCATCAGTGCCCATCAGTGCCCTATCAGTGCCCATCAGTGCACCATATCAGTGCCACTATCAGTGTCACCTATCAGTGCCCATCAGTGCACTATCAGTGCCATCTATCAGTGCTCATCATGCCTTTCAGGCCCATCCGTGCCACCCATCCGTGCCATCTTTGCTGTGCCCACCAGTACCGACTTATCTGTCCCCACCAGTGCAGCCTATCAGTGCCCACCAGTGCAGCCTATCTGTGGCCCACCAGTGCAGCCTAT
>CM053026.1:185316915-185339137 GCA_028564925.1 Lithobates sylvaticus | reverse complement strand
TAGAGGTGAGTAAAAAATATATTTTTTTTCAATTATTTTTTTTTTATTTTTTTTATGATTTTTAAGCCCCTTTTTTTTTTGACCGCAACCCCACTTTAACTCTTAATTTCTATACAGTTTGGAGGAAGAAATAGCTGATTTCCACACACTGGGGCTGATTCAGTGAACACATACTAGCCTGAAATCTTTTCATTTCCCCTCCATGTAGTTTGGAAACATGTAAACACCTAGTCATTTTTATTGAGTCAGATTGGAGTTTTGAAGTAAACATACGCTAAGTTTAAATTTACTCATGTAGTATATTTGACTAGTTGGCTGCATGACTGCAGTTTGATGCACATAACTATAGCTAAAGAAAAACTAGACAATAGAATAAATGTTGATTTTCATAACAAAACTTGCACAACTATAATTATTTAACCACTTAAGGACCGGGACTATCTTTCAAACGCGTTGTTTACAAGTTAAAATCTTTTTTTTTGCTAGAAAATTACTTAGAACCCTAACCCTTTTCTAACACCCTAAAGAATAAAATGGTGGTCGTTGCAATACTTTTTGTCACACTGTATTTGTGCAGTGGTCTTACAAGCAAAAGAGGATGTTACGCTGAGTAAATTGATACCCAACATGTCACGCTTCAAAGTTGAGCCCGCTCGTGAAATGGTGACAAACTTTTACCCTTAAAAATCTTCATATGCGATGTTTAAAAAATTCTACAGGCTGCATGTTTTGATTTACAGAGGATGTCTAGGGCTAAAATTATTGCTCTTGCTCTAACGATCACAGCGATACCTCATGTGTGGATTGAACACCATTTTCATATACGGGTCCTACTCACGTATGCGTTCGCTTATGCATTCGAGTCTGGCGGGACATGGCGCGTTTAAAATGTTTTCTTTTTTCTATTATTTATTTTACCTCTTATTTTTTATTTTTACAGTGTTCTTTTAAAAAAAATTGTGTTACTTTTTTTTTAGTGGTCTCTGCGCCAAATCCGTTGCAGAGACCACTTTTATCTGAAAGCTTACCACCCGCTGAAGAAGAGGTTACCAGGGTTATGGCAGCTAGCTGCTGCCACAACAATGATTTTCCACTTCAAACAGCTGACGTATAATGACGGCGGGCGGTCCGGAAGTGGTTAAAGGAAAATATTTGGATTCTTACACAAGAGCAGCCATGACAGATTATCTTCAACCACTTGAGTACCAGCCTGTATTAACCATGCATTACCAGGCCATTTTTCAGTTTTCAGTGCTGTGATACTTTGACTAAAAATGTTATATTAAATTTTTTGGGGTTTGGGGCAGATAGAGCTTTCATTTGGTGGTATTTACTAACCATTGTTTTTTATATTTAATCTAATAATTAAAAGGCCAATAACTTTAAGAACAAACTGTTTGCTTTTCCGTTAAAATAAAAATGTCAAGCCAGTTTGAACACCCCCAAAATTACCCATTTTCGGAAAGCAGACACCCCAAGGTGATTTCAGTTTTTTGACACTTTTTTTTTTGGAAATTAAGAAACTTGCTGGTATTGAGGGGGTAAAAACATGGATCTTGATAATGGTGCACTAAATACGGTGCATACAGGTCATACACAGAGGGAGAAGGTGTTAAAAGGGTTAATGTACTGTTCACATACAGAGACATGCCAGGGCTCTGAAGTGTAGAGAAAGTGTAGTAAAAGGGTTAAAAAAATATATATTCTTCCTTCTGCCATCATGATTTGTGTTTGCATGTGGAACTAATTAACGACTCATTCATTCATTAGTTCCAGGTTCACCCCTTCAAGAGTAAGGGGAGGGTTCACAGATGCAAAAACAAGTAAGTGTACATCTGAGAGCACTGTGATTGGCTCTGCCCACTGTGGCTGTGAATGGAGTCATCTGAGGATGGCTCGGTTCACCACCATTAAGAGACAAACTTGCCACCTGAGTGCTATTTCTGGAATGAGGCTCAAAAATGTATCTCCTGATATAGACGTCCATTAACTGTATGTTTTTTACAAGACGGAGGTAGAAAGTCGGTTAAAAAGGAGTTGTGGTTTATTCTATATTGTTTTCAGGCAATGAGTGATAGACCTGCCATATTATCATTTAAATATCTCTGATAGGTGTTAATCATAGAGTGTGAAACACTAACACTTGCTGCTTGGGCTTGTCAACAGATGCCAATAGGGTTTTTCACAGAATAGATTAGGTTTTCAAGGACGAAGTCCTACAACGTCTGGGATTAGGGAGCAACATGCTAGAATGAATTTTCATGCTACGTTACTCCTCAGCAAGGGTTAAAGCTAATAATACCCTTTATGCTAGAGCTGTACGAGAATGGTATGAGACAAAATTATATGAGACAGGGTTGTCCCATGTCACAACCCCCATTTTTGTATTGTTCCCTGTAAGATCAAGATGAATACAGATTTGCATCGGCATTCATCTGGTTGTCCAGATAGGATCCACATACCATAAAATAGCCGCATTTACAAATTAACAATTTTTTTTTTTTTGGTAATGCAACCTCAAATAAGACTCAGTGTGTATTGAATGAATGAATGAATGAATGATTTGTATAGCGATGAAACTGCGAACTGAATCGCCTCAAGGCTTCCCCCACAGGAGATGCTGGTTCAGATGGGTCCTCTGTTTGTTGGGCTCGACCTCCATCAGAACTTTAGACCCTCTGACACACTAGGTTGAGTGTACAAAGCATGCAATACCACAGAAAATTACTGATAGTAATTTCTGGTAACCATTAATACTACTATGTCCAAAAAACAGGCAATAAAACAGT
Source organism: Lithobates sylvaticus (assembly GCA_028564925.1). NCBI lineage: Eukaryota > Metazoa > Chordata > Amphibia > Anura > Ranidae > Lithobates > Lithobates sylvaticus. The sequence goes on along the minus strand of CM053026.1, from coordinate 185,336,348 downwards.
TAGTAAAGGCAAAATGTATATATTGTCACCTGATATGGTGGGTGCAGAGGCAATCATGAAAAAGGATTAACAGAGTGATTAGTAAAAAGTACTAGGTATAAGATGACACTTGGCGTCCAGAGCAGCATAAACAGTAGCCAGGTCACCTAAAGTGCAGCAGTGGGCAATAAGAGTGTCAGTGCACTTAACAATAGTCCCAGGTAACCTGTATGCAGTATAATTGCAGTAAAGGTGCAGTAAAGATGCAGTCAATATGCTGTATAGATGTGGTACAGGTGCAGTGTAGATGTGGGTAAAATGCAGAGACAATTCAGTTTAACTGCAGTATAGGATTGGTATGAGTGCAGTACAGGTTTGGTAAAAGTGCAGTATAGGGCTGGAATAGCTGCAGGTTGGGTTGGATGCACTTCTGCCCACTTCTGTCCTGCTCCATAATGGGCAAATAGCCCTCTCAATAGTTCCCAGGATGCTTCTATGGATGCTTGCTGTAAACAGGGGACAGGGTGCAGGATCGGTGATGTGAGCAGTGCTGCGCTGACCCCGAGTGTCCCCCCTCTCAGTCCCAGGCTTGCATCCCCGCTGGCAGAAGAATACTCAGACAGGGGGGCTATTTCTCTCCCTCTCTCAGATAGCCCACTTTTCCAGGCTGTTTAATAAAAAATCCTTTCCTAGCTCCTCCTGCTGCTCAGGGCACACTGGAATCTGTAGTTCAGAAAGTGAGTTTCTGTATTACATGACTGCGATTTCAGACTACAATCCCCATAATTTCAAGTGCCCTGCATTGAAGTCTATGGAGTTGCTTGGCTTCAGATCTCCTCCTGCTGGCCAGAGGAAAACGGTGCAGCATAACCTCAGTATCTTAATAGCAAGTGAATTTAGACTCATTGTAAAGATGGAAATATCTCTTTCTCCTACGTTTCTGTAGTCCAGCACCTGGCTACAAGTGATTTTTGAATATCAAAGTAAAGCTTACTAAGGCTGAGATACTACCACAAATGTTACGGAAGATATATAATTCCTTTCCATTTTAATGGCAGCAGCATATTACATATATGGTCATCAAACTTACAAATGATTATTAGACCCTCATATCTAATGTTGTTCTGCTGATTGAACCTAGAGATATTGGGATTAAACATTTTTAACATGGTTGGGCAGGATTCATAAAAATTATAATAAATATACTTCCCAGGATCCTATTTGTAATGCAGTATGATTCTGCAGGAATTAATGTGGGTAAATTAAAAAGCTAGGTTAACCATTCCAATCATAAAAGGATAAAGGACAGAAGGGGCTAGAAGCATTTACTGGAACAAAAGAGATAAGGAGGAGCTCAACACTGGCTTCCATTGGTTAAAAACATAAAACACATGGGATGGAATTTAGCTCAGCTTGGGTGCATTCCTCTAGCAGAGGCCTGTTAAACGCCTTTCTCTGATGTGTGAAATAAATATATTTGGTTTGAATTCCCCTTGTTTGAATCGTGAAAATAAACTTTTTGGAAAATTGGGGAAAAATTTGAGGTTTTAAGGGGCGTAACATTTTTAAAGACTAGATTTAAGATTCTCTGTATGTCCTCCTGAGTGATCAACCTCAGCTATATAACAAAGCCTTCCAACCAAAGAAACAACATAAACTAATGCTTAGTCAACGATACCGCGCTATGAGCAGCACAATGACATCACAATGCATCCTTCTTGAGGATATGGGCAAAAAGAACCATAAGTTTATTCTATACAGGATTGATCTGTATATGACTGGCATTAGCCATAGTAATGCCGCGTACACACGAAGGGACTATCCCGCGGGATTATCCGCTGGACCAAAGTCCAACGGATAATCCCCTCGTGTGTGGGCGCCGGCGGACTTTTTGGCGCCAAAGTCGGGTGGACTTTTTGGCGCCAAAGTTTTAAGTTTGGTTTTAAAATTATCCGCTGGACTTGGCAGTCCGGCGGACAATCCCGCCGTTAGTAGGCAAGTCCGCGGGACTTTTGAAAATGAACGGACTTGCCCACACACGGAGCAGTCCGTTCATTTCATTTCACATAGGGTGGGGGGCCGGTATCTGGGGGCCCCCTTATTAAAGGGTGCTCCCAGATGCCGATAAGCCCCCGCCCGCAGACCCCGACAACCAACGGCCAGGGTTGTCGGGAAGAGGCCCTTGTCCTCATCAACATGGGGACAAGGTGCTTTGGGGTGGGGGGGCCGCACGGCCCCCCTTTCCCCAGGGCACCCCCCATGTTGAGGGCACGCGGCCTGGTACGGCTCAGGAGGGGGGGGGGCGCTCGTTCGTCCCCACCCCTTTCCTGGCCTGCCAGGCTGCGTGCTCCTCGGATAAGGGTCTGACGTGGATTTGGGGGGAACCCCCGCGCCGTTTTTTCGGCGTGGGGAGTCCCTTTAAATCCATGACAGGTGACGGAGCTAGCGCGCCGGCATTTACTGCCTACGCTAGCTACGTAATCTGAAGTCACGTGCTAAATGAACGGACTTGCCGATGAGCGGCAAGTCCGTTCATTTTCAAAAGTCCCGCAGACTTTGGCCGGCGGATTATCCGCCGGAGAAGTCCGTGCGTGTGTGGGCAAGTCCGCACGTGTGTGGGCAAGTCCACACGCTCGGCAAGTCCAGCGGACCCAGCTGGAAAGTCCGGCGGGATTGTCCGCTGGACTAGGTCCGCCGGCAAAAGTCCGCACGTGTGTACGCGGCATTAGACTGCTTTAACATAACTTAACACTCTGTCAGCTATACCTCAGCTGAAATGTGCTGTGATTCCCTAACTTCAATAATTACCCATTCTCCTCTTTAGACCTTTTTCCATTTATATTTTCTAATGGAAATCTTATCTGTAACTGCAGATAACACTGGAAATAATTAGTGCTTAATGATAGAAAGTCAGACACAATAGGCACATCTTTCTGTATATATGGATTAACCCTTCTGACTAAAAAAGAAAATGAAATCTTTGCAAAGCATATGCAGATATAGATTTTATACACAGTTCCCAAAAAAGGTCAGCCATATTTAATTTATTAAGTCTGAGTCATATGATACAGGTTCAGTTATGGGTTTATGGTGTGATTGTTTTTATTTATTTTTTTCCTCAGGTGAGGACTGTCATTGCAAGGGTTAGAAGACTAGTAAACTCCAATCAATTTTTATTTGTATTTTTGTGATTCTGTTATATGTTTGGCTTGCCATATGTAGCAATACATAGGTACATGTGTCTGCATGGCATACTGTAGTTAGAGATGCCATAAAATAAACATGTTCTGCAGAGTCCTATGTGCCTTGCCTCATTCATTTCCTCGTTGATGTGTATGTTATCAGTAGGCGTATGCAGGGCTTCAGTATTCAGCAAACCTGTCATAAAAATTAAAAACCCATACCTACACATTCCTCAACGTCCCAGATAGCAAGGACAACTTGCCACAAATTTGTGCAAGTGTTGAATTGTAAGTCTGTTAACTTACTGCATATTTTCACTGGCAAGTTGTACACTTGTAGAGCACTTGAAGCACAAGTTCTAGTTGACACTTTTCCAAATAGTAGCAAATTTGCGTAGCAAGTCTTCAGCAAGAGCAACATTGCAGTGGGGAATCTACAGCAAGAGCTCTGCAAGTCTACAGCATGCAAATTCAGCCACAGTGATCCCTGTGGTGGGAAGACTACTGCACAATGAACATAACTGAACCAGATCTTGCAGCAGACTTGCAGAATGTTTGCAAAGAAAGTTGATCTGGAGTCATGAAGTGTGGACTTGCTGCAATTGTGCAACAAACTTGTGAAGCCTGGATAGTCTAGAAATAGCTTAGCAAGTCATTTTCAAACTTGCAGCACGATTGCTTGTTATCTGGGCTGTGCTAGATTTTCTTCCAGTGCCTATAAAGACCATTAGTGCCACTCCCAAGTCGTTCTGATCTCTACGCCTACAATGTTGCTGCAATTATCAGCTATACCCATTAATATTGGTATTTGCACAGTCTGTGGTACAGTCCCTGCGCCCCCTACTAACAAACTTCCCACTGATCTCAAGAGCCATAACACTACTGTAGGGGGCATTGGCAGCTGGTGTTTTTTTGGGGGAGCGGCAAACATCCACCCCTCCCCCGATGGCCGGTGGCACCTCCCCCCCACTGTTTGCCCGCCAGTCCGGCACTTACCCCATCTAGGTGGGAAGTGGACAGCGTGCAGTGGCTCTGTGTCCTCTCCTCCGTCGGCGGCTTCCAGCATGTGGCTCTTCCCCTCCTCCTAGGCATCCGATAGGATCGCCTGTCCTTTCAGCCAATCGGGGGACAGGTGTCAAAACCCGCTTCCTAATTGGTCGGGAGGAGGATCAGTGTTACAATAGAGAATATTAATTTGCTATTGTAACACACCTGGGTGGGCTGTGAGTGCATTCTCTGCGCCCCAAGCCCACCCTATTTTGAAGCCTATTAGAGCCTCTGGCTCTAATCAGGGCTTCAAAAAATCACCCACCCCGCATTGGAGTCCATGCGCCCAGCGCCCCCAAAGGGGCCGGACACTTGAATAAGGGGAGACGGCGGTGAATATGGGGGAGTCGCCTGTGCGCCCTTAATGGACGGGTCACCCCCGATATAACTACAATGGGCTACCATGGGCTGCAAGTCAATATTAACTAGGATTTCTCTGGCCATGTTTTGTAAATGGTGAAAGCTAACAAGTGAAAACTTTTCCATACAGCACATAGGTTTCTAGCTATAGATAACAAGGCAAACTGACTTCCTACACAGTACCTAGACACAAAACTGTATGTAGCAAAAAAGGGTTTTGGAAATTGACTTCCCACACAACATGTAGCCTTTTGAATATCTGGCTATAGCTAACAAGGGAAAATTTACGTTTTAAATATTTCGGAATGGTACATAAACTTTTAGTCTTTACATATATATTAGTGAACATTTGCTATTCAAACTAAGCACTGGGCTATTATCTCTAATTTCCATTTCAAACTCTGCTTTCTGGCTTTGCTTTTGCTAATGTAGTACACGACTTGCACTGATTTTTTTTTGTACCTGTCACCAGCAGGAAACCAATGGTTTGAAGTTCTCTAAATTACTTCAAGATTAATGCAGACAGCATGAAATTGTATGTAACCCAAAAAGAGGTTAGTCAAATGAGTTTCAAATGGACATGCCTGCTCATATGAACATGCCATACTCCCGCCTTCAACTTTCAGTCATCAGTTTTGAAAGACATCCAGCTGGCTGATAACAAAAGCAACGCCTCTCTACACACATATCGTTCTTTTCCACTCCCTGAAATATAATTATGTGAGCGCAGCTTCGGCCTAAAAGCACAAGCCAGTTCAGGTTACCATGGATATTTTAACCCCTTATCCAGAATTCATGCAAATGTGGAGAAGCGCAGAAATTTTCTGTTCTTTCAATAAAAAATGTACACAGATGAGGTCAATAAATTAAACTTTGGAAATCTGTCAACTTAACATTTTGCATGTATGCATGTCTATCAATCCACTATATATATATATATATATATATATATATATATATATATATATATATATATATATATATATATATATATATATATATATATATATATATACATATATATATGCAGAGCCCTGCTCCTAATGAGCAGACGCTATTATTTTTTGTAAATTTAGGTTGTCGGAAGCTGCAGTTTGGCTCAGAATAATTATACTAAAGTTCTGGCTTCTGTACCAGATGGCCGGGTTGTGCTAATTTCCACTTGGTAGTGGGTGTCGCTGTCACCACCGGTAAGTGTTGGAAATGCAACAGGCTAAATGTATCGGGTACCCCTTTACTCAGAAATAGCCCAGAGGGAGTGGTCTACCCCCTGAGCATTCTGGGTAAGGGAACTTAACCACTTCAGCCCGGACCAATTGGCAGCCAAAGGACCAGGCCCCTTTTTGCAATTCGGCACTGCGTCGCTTTAACTAACAATTGCGCGGTCATGCGACGTGGCTCCAAAACAAAATTGGCGTCCTTTTTTCCCACAAATAGAGCTTTCTTTTGGTGGTATTTGATCGCCCCTGTGGTTTTTATTTTTTGCGCTATAAACAAAAATAGAGCGACAATTTTGAAAAAAATGCAATATTTTTTACTTTTTGCTATAATAAATATCCCAAAAAAATATATAAAAAAAACATTTTTTTTCCTCAGTTTAGGCCGATACGTATTCTTCTACATATTTTTGGTAAAAAAAATCGCAATTAGCGATTATTGATTAGTTTGCGCAAAAGTTATAGCGTTTACAAAATAGGGGATAGTTTTATAGCATTTTTTATTAATATTTTTTTTTTTTATTAGTAATGGCGGCGATCAGCGATTTTTATTGTGACTGCGACATTTTGGCGGACACATCGGACATTTTTGACACATTTTTGGGACATTTGTCATTTATACAGCAATCACTGCTATTTAAATAGCACTGATTCCTATGTAAATGACAGTTGTAGTTAGGGGGTTAACCACTAGGGGGCGGGGAGGAGTCAGTGTGACGTGTTGTGTTTTTTTTTACAGTAGGGGGGCGTGGCTGTACGTCTGACGTCATTGATCGGCGTTCCCGATGACAGGGAACCGCCGATCACTGACAGTCAGTGTAGGAAGCGCGGGGAGAGGTTTGTTTACATAGACCTCTCCCCGTTCTTCCGCTCCGTAACCCGATCGCGGGATACCAGCGGCGATCGGGTCCGCTGGTCCCGCGGCCGTGGTCACGGAGCTCCCGACCGGGTAGGCAAATTAAAGGGGACGTACAGGTACGTCCTTTTGCCTGCCCGTGCCATTCTGTTGACGTATATCTACAGGAGGCGGTCGGGAAGCGGTTAAGGTACCAACGCCATTTTTTGGGGTTCGTTATCCCGACCTCATGGCCCTCCTGGCCTAAGGTGTGTGTTGCCTTATTCAATGTCTCGGGGCCGGCTGGCCTGAGGCTCTGTAACTGAAAAGTAGGCCCAGAGGCTCTGGGGCCTACTGATCCGGGGATGGTCCTGTGCTGTCTTGCCTGAGGGAGAAGCCACGCAACTGGAGGATCCAGGGGAGGACTTTTTCAGAAGAGGACCGAGCAACAAGGCTGGTGCCTCATGGAAAAGTTGAAGGATGCATCCTGGGTTATCTACCACACAGAAACTCTTTAACTTTGCAACAAGAAGCTCATTGTGCCTTCCTGCGGCAGAGGATTTCACAACAAGATCGCTAAACTTGTCAAGTCTGTGGCAGAGACTTTGACCGAACATCTCATCGGCTGCTAGGTCGGGAGAGGGAGCTATAGGGTGGTTGTTGGATCCAGTCCGTGGAAAATGTTTGTCCTCTAGATCAAGGAAATACCTCTAACCCGCAAAAGGTACCTGAATTCCCCTTATCCTCTACCCCTCTATTGCAAAAGTGTGTGTTTTTGTTAAATAAAAATTCAGAAAATGGACTAAGTGTCGGAGCACTGTTCTTTGACCAGCCCTGTTTACAGAACCCCTAAGATGGACACAGTGAACAGGTGGGGTAACGGTAAGCCCAACAAAAACCAGCAGCTCCTTCAAGGTCAGTGCTACATGTGGGGGCTCGAGTCCGGGATTTGCCGTTACCTCTCGCAACTCAAAGAAATTATCCACTGTCAAGTTATGCAATAGAGGGTTCTGGACTGTGCCATATTTTTTCCACAAGGGGTTAATTGCAGGCCAATGCCTGGTGCATGTGCAGCGGGCGGAGCCAAGAAAGCCTGGGAGTTACGTGACCAGAGGAGCCAGTGGGAGGAGTCTTCTGTCTACTTGCTGCACAAGACACCGCATGTGTGTGTCCAAACATTCAGAGGAAGGACCTGTTTGTTGCCGTAATGTTCCGAATGCCAGGAATGCAGTCTGCTATGGGACCCAGGATGTTCTCTGGGGGTACCGCTACGAGTGTCAGATTGCCTGGAACCTTATTGACGGACACTGGAATTTGCCTGAAACCACATGGGTGTTTCATTCTGTACATGACAGGAGATGCCGAGGCCTTGGGCATGTTGTGTAACAGGTGCGAGGGACTGGTCGCAAACCCTCGTCCATTTGTTCGAGGTCTACACTGCGGGGAGTACCTGTTCGAAGTGGAGCAACCCACCATGTCACTCCGTGCCTACCGTATGGATTGGGCCATGGGTATTGCCACTGAGGAGACTGTTCTGTTTACTTCTACGGCCAGGCCTACGTTCTCAAAGCCTGCTAAACCTAGTGTTTCTGAGGGAGGTGGTGCTGTTACTGCCATTGGAGGAACAACAGTGGACATTACTAAAGCTGCCGCTTCCACTACTACCCACTTTGCTGCATCTACCCTAAAGAAGGTGGGGTACGTGAAAGCCTCCCGCGGTCGAGGCCTACCTCAGAAACTGCCTGAACCGGATCCGGAGAAAGAAATCACTCCAGCGGAATCCACGCCAGGAACAGGTTAAAAAAACAGGGAAAATGTGATTAAAGGGACTGTTTGTAAATACATACCCGCAGAGGAGTTACAGGACTCTGAGATAGACTCTCTCTCTGATGTATCTGGAGATGATGACCTGTTTGAGACTATGTCCCAGGAGATGCTGTGGGCAAATGCTGATGATGTTGCCTTGGCTTGTAATGTATCTGACTGGATAGCCATGAACTCAGGGAGTACATCCCCTTGTGTGGAAACCCCTGTTACAACTAGCGAGACTTTGCCCAAAACTGCCAATTTGTCAGAGTCAAAGGAACTACCCAATTATGCTATGGTGCAAAAAACTCCTGGATTGGGAAGTGTCCGATCTCTGCCGAGACCCGCCCAATCACAACGGTTGTTGAACAAGCGGGTGGCCACGGAGTATGGATTGGAATTTCCCTATGTTCCCAAAGAGATCATGCAGGAGATCATGGAGAACAGAGGAAGCTGGTACACCGAGGATGTCTGGGACTATCTAAAAGTGCCAAAGCCCTTCAGAAAACCAGGGTGTTCTTCCAGTAAGTACGATTGGTTTACCGGATGTCTTTTACATTGGAGCTACGGGAGACACATTTATGCAGATAAAGTAATTATTTGCTGGCCTGGCATAGACAACATTGTATATTTTATCACAACAGTAGATGCAAAAGGGAAAACCTTAACTCTGCCTGATCCCCGCTTTTATTGGTGATCAAACACAGTGACTGTTCGGCTGATGTTAGTTCTGCAAAGAGGAACCTTTAACCACCTGAGATCCACGCTATAGCCGGATGACGGCTACAGCGCGGATCTAATATGCCGGGACGACGTTTATTGACGTCATCCCGGCCACGAGTTGCCTGCGCGCCCCCTGAAGGGCGCGCGCGGTGCGCTCTGTGATCCGCGAGTCTGTGAGACTCGCTGGATCACAGATCCGAGTAAGGGGTCGATCCCGACCCCTTACCACGTGATCAGCTGTCAGCCATCGACAGCTGATCATGTGATAATAACAGAGCCGGTAATCAGCTTTTTTTCCTGCTCGCGCTGACAGGGCGAGGAGAAAAAAAAAAGCCGATCACCGGCAGCAGAGAGAGGGACATCAGTCCCTCTTACTGCAATATGGCCAGGGTCCATGGTGCCCACCTTTGGATAATAATAGTGCCGCCTACCAGTGCCCACTAGCTTCACCTGTCAGTGCCCACAGTGCCATCTGTCAGTGCCCACAGTGCCATCTGTCAGTGCCCACAGTACCATCTGTCAGTGCCCACAGTGCCATATGTCAGTGCCCACAGTGCCAGTGCTGCACATCAGTGTCACCTACCAGTGCCCATCAGTGCCACCTATCAGTGCCCATCAGTGCCATCTATCAGTGTCACCTATCAGTGCCCATCAGTGTCACCTATCAGTGCCCATCAGTGCCATCTATCAGTGCCATCTATCAGTGCCCATCCGTGCCACCCATCCGTGCCACCCATCCGTGCCATCTTTGCTGTGCCCACCAGTACCGACTTATCTGTCCCCACCAGTGCAGCCTATCAGTGCCCACCAGTGCAGCCTATCTGTGCCCACCAGTGCAGCCTATCAGTGCCCACCAGTCCAGCCTCATCAGCGCATATCAATGAAGCAGAAAAATTACCTGTTTGCAAAATTTTATAACAAACTATTAAACATGATTTTTTTTTTTTTTTTTGAATTTTCCATCTTTTTTTGTTTGTTTAGCAAAAAATAAAAACCCCAGCTGTGATTAAATACCACCAAAAGAAAGCTCTATTTGTGGGAAAAAAATTGTAAGCAGGGGCGTACCTAGAGCATTTGGCAGCACCGGGGCGGATCCTATATATGGCACCCCCACCCCACCTTAAAATGTAACTTTATTCAAAAACACCCCACTGTGCCCCCTGCATACCTCTGCATCCTTCAATATCTTTTTTGTCACTACTGTGTACCCCCTCTCCACAACTGCCCCTCTGGACCCCCTTACATTACACAGCACCCTGCACCTCTGGACCCCTTTACATTATGCAGCACCCTGCACCTCTGGACCCCTTTACATTACACAGGACCTTGCACCTAAGGACCTCTTTACATTACACAGCACCCTGCACCTCTGGACCCCTTTACATTACACAACCCTTGTACCCCTGGACCCCTTTACATAACACAGCACCCTGAACCTCTGGACCCCTTTACATAACACAGCACCCTGAACCTCTGGACCCCTTTACATTACACAGCACCCTGAACCTCTGGACCCTTTTACATTAGACAGCACCCTGAACCTCTGGACCCCTTTACATTACACAGCCCTTGTACCGCTGCACCCCTTTACATTACACAGCCCCCCACAGCTCTGGACCCCCTACAACATTACACAGCCCTTGTACCGCTGCACCCCTTTACATTACACAGCCCCCCACAGCTCTGGACCCCCTACAGTGCAGACCCCCTCCCTACAGTACAGACCCCCCCCCTACAGTGCAGACCCCCATTTACAGTGCAGACCCCCCCATCTACAGTGAAGACCCCCCATCTACAGTGAAGACCCCCCCCTACAGTGCAGATCCCCTACAGTAAAGACCCCTCCCCCCTACAATGCAGACCCCCCTACAGTACAGAACCCCCCCCCCTACAGTACAAGACCCCCCTACAGTACAAGACCCCCCCCCCCTACAGTACAAGACCCCCCCCTACAGTACAGACCCCCCCCTACAGTACAAGACCCCCCCCTACAGTACAGACCCCCCCTACAGTGCACAACCCCCCTACAGTACAGACCCCCCTACAGTGCAGACCCCCCCTACAGTGCAGACCCCCCCTACAGTACAAGACCCCCCCCTACAGTACAGACCCCCCCCCCCCCTACAGTGCAGACCCCCCTACAGTGCAGACCCCCCCTACAGTACAAGACCCCCCTACAGTACAAGACCCCCCTACAGTGCAGACCCCCCCTACAGTACAAGACCCCCCTACAGTACAGACCCCCCTACAGTGCAACCCCCCCTACAGTGCAAGACCCCCCCCTACAGTGCAGACCCCCCCTACAGTACAAGACCCCCCTACAGTACAAGACCCCCCCTACAGTGCAGACCCCCCTACAGTACAAGACCCCCCTACAGTACAAGACCCCGCCTACAGTACAAGACCCCCCCCCCCCCTACAGTACAGACCCCCCTACAGTACAAGACCCCCCTACAGTACAAGTACAAGACAAGACCCCCCCTACAGTACAAGACCCCCCCTACAGTACAAGACCCCCCCCCCCTACAGTAAATACCCCCTACAGTACAGATCCCCCCTACAGTAAAGACCCCCACCCCTTCAGACCCATAATGTACCTCAGAAAACATGGGGAGATGAGCCCGAGGCAGTGGCATTTTGGGGGGGAGGTGCGAGACACCTGTCGGCAGTGACCCGGGACCCGGCGCAATGATCATCTTCTCTCAGTGGTCACGGTTCTCAGCCGCGCCGCGGCTGTCACAGTCGAGCAGAGTGAAGCCGCCTCCCCTTCCCTTCCTCCTTTAAGTCTACACAGTGCTGTGCATGCAGGAGGAGGGGGAGGCGGCTTCACTCTGCTCGGCAATGACAGCCGCTGCCGAGACTGATAACAACCGCGACCACAGAGAGAAGGGGATAGCGCCGGGTCCCGGGTCACTGCCGACAGGTGCCACTCAGCGTGCGGCTCGCACCCCCCGGCCCCCGCCCCTGCCCGCAATGCCACTGCCTCAGGCACTCAGTGTGGTCTTTTACCAAGCGGTGCCGCTGCATAACCCGGCGCTGTCGCTGTAACCCTGTCGCCCCTCCTCTTCAGTCGCGGAGGGGGGAGGGCGCTGGCCTGACACCCCCCCAGTGTGTGGAAATGCAACAGGCTAAATATGTTGGGTACCCCTTTACTCAGAAATAGCCCAAAGGGAGTGGTCTACCCGCTGAGCATTCTGGGTAAGGGTACTTAAGGTACCAACGCCATTCTTTGGGGTTCGTTATCCCGATCCTCATGGCCCTCCTGGCCTAAGGTGTGTGCTGCCTTATTAAATGTCTTGGGCCAGCTGGCCTGAGGCTCCGCAACTGAAAAGTAGGCCCAGAGGCTCTGGGGCCTACTGATCCGGGGATGGTCCTGTGCTGTCTTGCCTGAGGGGAGAAGCCACACAACTGGAGGATCCAGGGGAGGACTTTTTTGGAAGAGGACCGAGCAACAAGGCTGGTGCCTCATTGAAAAGCCTGGAGACTCAGTTGGAGGATGCATTCTGGGTTATCTACCACACAGTATCGCCAGGTGATCTATTGTTCTGTAGAAATCCCTGTTTGGGTTTCATAATTATCCATCAGCTGCTGCAGCTGTAGGGCTCTAATGAAGAAAACTGCAGGGTCTGCATCCCCGTAGATGTGATTTCCTTTTGGGAGTATCTTACCAAAAATGGCAGTTTTGTTGCAGGGGATGCCAAAAATCTGACTTGTCTCTTAGTGCAGACTTCTGGGTAAATCAGTGAGCCAATCACACAAGCAGGAAATTAGGTTTCTGTGGGGGCGTTCTGTACACATTCTGTTCTGTGTACAGAACACCTCCAGATAGCCATATTGCATTGCATTTTGCAGAAAAACAGTGGCTGCAGATTGAAAAGGAAAGGTCACTTTTAATAACATTCAATTACAATATGACATCTATCGCAATTGTATATGCTGTATTATTATTTTTTTTCATTTGCAATTTTTTTCTCATGAAAGCGGAGTTTAAGTGGGTTCTGAAGAAACTTTGCACCACCCCTTTATGATACCAAGAGTGATAGACTGATTACAGGGTGACCTGTTTACATATACAAACTGTCAGGCACCACCCACTGCAGATAATAAAATGGCACAAACTTCACCCGTGTCACCAGGAGAAGGTGACATGTTTGTGATTGTGTGATTAAAGTGTCACCGGGAATGGAGCTCCACACTTCAGCATGAGGTATACACTATATTTCTCCAATACATCTGATTTATGTTAGAATATCAGTAAGAACCGGAGGAGAGAAATGCAAAGGATGCCAGTCTTCAACTTTATAATGACTATTGGGGTCAGACCAAAATAACTGCTATGCACAAATATAATTTCCTATGATATTTAAGCACTTTAATGTACTGTAAAGGGCATCCGTCTTTACCTAAAGCAACCTGTATGTACTGACACAGATAATTATTCTGGGTACATGATTATATATATATATATATATATATATATATATATATATATATACACATATATATATATACAGTATCTCCCAGAAGTGAGTACACCCCTCACATTTTTGTAAATATTTTATTATATAGTTTCATGTAACAACACTGAAGAAATGACACTTTGCTACAATGTAAAGTAGTGAGTGTACAAACAAATCACAGATACCCGAATTCAACTAAACGCAGCATGTTGTTTACTGCACATCACCAACTGTTCAATGAAAAAATATAAAACCTCATTGACAAGGTTCTTGCTCACGGCCGCTAAAGCTATCATACCTAGACATTGGAGAAGTACCACTGCCCCCTCAATCAAAGAATGGCTAACAGAAGTACATCATCTATACAAGATGGAAGAGCTTAGAGCAACAGCGCATCAACATATAGACAAGTTCAATGGTACCTGGCAACCTTGGATCATCTTCAAGTATTCTTCGGCATATGATGCTCTGATACAGACATAAGGAGGGACTGAACACAGATACCTAACCTATTGACGGTTCCCCTTCCCTCTCTGACCCCCCCCCCCCCCCTCATATCCTACCCCTCCTTTCTTCTTCTTCTTCTCTCTCAATGTGCCATCCTTTTAAAGGCTGTCACTCAATTTCTATTCCTTACCTATATTTCTGGTTTCTTAAGGCTACTTACGCCCAGTTAAAGCAATTTTAGAGGATGTTCTTGATATATGATGGTTTCTTGCTAGATGTGATGAGAAACGTTCCATAAAGGGAGACATCCAACATTGCAACCTTCATAGCACAAAATGTACTGTTATATGCCACTGCTTAAATATACTCTGTAAAGTTTATACAATGCTTTATTGACTGTATACATGCTTACTTTTGAAATAAAAAAAATGTAAAGTTAAAAAAAAAAGTAGTGAGTGTACAGCTTGTATAACAGTGGAAATTTGCTGCCCCCTCAAAATAACTCAACACACAGCCATTAATGTCTAAACCACTGGCAACAAAAGTGAGTACACCCCTAAGTGAAAATGTCCAAATTGGGCCCAAGTAGACATTTTCCATCCCCAGTGTCATGTGACTCGTTAGTGTTACAAGGTCTCAGGTGTGAATGGGGAGCAGGTGTGTTAAATTTGGTGTTATCGCTCTCACTCTCTCATACTGGTCACTGGAAATTCAACATGGCACCTCATGGCAAAGAACTCTCTGAGGATCTGCAAAAAAAAAAAAATTGTTGCTCTACATAAAGATGGCCTGGGCTATAGGAAGATTGCCAAGACCCTGAAACTGAGCTGCAGCACGGTGACCAAGACCTTACAGCAGTTTAACAGGACAGGTTCCACTCAGAACAGGCCTCGCCATGGTTGACCAAAAAAGTTGCATGCACATGCTCATCGTCATATCCAGATGTTGTCTTTGGGAAATAGATGTATGAGTGCTGCTAGCATTGTTGCAGAGGTTGAAGGGGTGGGGGGTCAGCCTGTCAGTGCTCAGACCATACGCCGTGCACTGTATCAAATTAGTCTGCATGGCTGTCGTCCCAGAAGGAAGCCTCTTCTAAAGATGATGCACAAGAAAGCCTGCGAACAGTTTGCTGAAGAAAGGCAGACTAAGGACATTGATTACTGGAACCATGTCCTGTGGTCTGATGAAACTAAGAAAAACTTATTTGGTTTAGATGGCGTCAAGCGTGTGTGGTGGCAACCAGGTGAGGAGTACAAAGACAAGTGTGTCTTGCCTACAGTCAAGCAAGGTGGTGTGGGTGTCATGGTCTGGGGCTGCCTGAGTGCTGCCAGCACTGGGGGGGGGGGGGTGAAGTTCATTGAGGGAACCATGAATGCCAACATGTACTGTGACATACTGAAGCAGAGCATCATCCCCTCCCTTCAGAGACTGGGCCCAAGGGCAGTATTCCAACATGATAATGACCCCAAACACACCTCCAGGATGACCGCTGCCTTGCTAAAGAAGCTGAGGGTAAAGGTGATGGACTGGCCAAGCATGTCCCCAGACCTAAACCCTATTGAGCATCTGTGGGGCATCCTCAAATAGAAGATGGAGGAGCGTAAGGTCTCTAACATCCACCAGCTCTGTGATGTTGTCATGGAGTGGAAGAGTCAACTTGAAGCTCTGGTGAACTCCATGCCCAAGAGTGTTAAGGCAGTGCTGGAAAATAATGGTGGCCACACAAAATATTGACACTTTGGGCCCAATTTGGACATTTTCACTTAGGGTGTACTCACTTTTGTTGCCAGCTGTTTAGACATTAATGGCTGTGTGTTGAGTTATTTTGAGGGGACAGCAAATGTACGGTTATACAAGCTGTACACTCACTACTTTACATTGTAGCAGAAGTGTAATTTCTTCAGTGTTGTCACATGAAAAGATATAATAAAATATTTACAAAAATGTGAGGGGTGTACTCATTTTTGTGAGATACTGTGTATATACAATATATATATATATATATATATATATATATTCTATATATATATACTGTGGGTTTATATTTCCTTACCTTATATAACTACCTGGCCTGCTTCCTAGTTTGCTTCCCTATATAAGACATGTTCAGCGCAGCCTACATTACATGAGCAACGTCACAGTTCTCTGAGCTCCTGTATGCTAGTGTTTCCTGTATTCAGTGTCTGACTTCGCCTTTGTCTTCTGTTTGTCCTTGTCTGCATCCCGCCCTGACCTCTGCTTGTTTCCTGGATCTTCTTCTATCTCCTGGCGTTTGTACTTTGCATGTGTGAGCAGACTCTGTATCGTCAGCTGGGCGTTCCTGGGGGCCACAACCTGGTTTTAGCTTGCTGCATGACCATCTCCACCATCAGGGGCCCTAGTGAAGGTGCAGGCTGGGGCTTCTCCACACCCTGGGGAACACCGGGCTGCCATTCTACAGGTAAACTGTGTAAAATCAACCGTTTCAGTGATTTTGGCAAAACTGTACTTAGATCTGTTTTTCACTTAGAGAAATGTCTCAACACACCAATCAACAAGTTTTAGTGACAGCACTGGGAATAGAGATGGCCCTGCCATACAGAGAACGTAAAAAATAAATAAAATAAAATGCTATTTCTTTCCAAAATAGAATTCTTGGGTAGTTCATTTCTAAAAACGCATGGTCTTTGTTCTTAACCACTTCTATACAGGGCATTTTCACCCCCTTCCTGCCCAGACCAAATTTCAGCTTTCAGCGCTGTAACATTTTGAATGACAATTGCGCGGTCCTGTGACGTTGTACCCAAATGAATTTTTTCCCCACAAATAGAGCTTTCTTTTGGTGGTATTTGATCACCATAAGCGAATATTGATTGGTTTGCACAAAAGTTATAGCGCCTACAAAATAGGGGATAGCTTTATAGCATTTTTATTATTATTTTTTTTTTTACTAGTAATGGCGGCGATCTGCAATTTTTATTGTGACTGTGACATTGCGGCGGACAAGTCGGACACTTTAGACACTATTTTAGGATCATTGACATTTATACAGCGATCAGTACTATAAAAATGCAGTGATTACTGTATAAATGTCACTGGCAGGGAAGGAGTTAACACTAGGGGCAATCAAGGGGTTAAGTGTGTTACCTAGGGAGTGATTCTAACTGTGGGGGGATGGAACTGACTAGGGGAGGAGACTGATCGGTGTTCCTATATACTAGGAACACACGATCTGTCTCTTCTCCCCTGACAGGACGTTGATCTGTGTGTTTACACACACAGATCCACATTCCTGCTCTGTCACGAGTGATCGCGAATGCCCGGCAGGCATTAGCAATGGCTCCTCGGTGACGCGGTGCCCCCTATACAGCCGGGAAGCCGAGGACGTCACATGACGCCAGCCCAGGATGGGAGATCCCATCTGCCGACGTCATATGACAATGGGCGGGTAGTGAAGTGATTAAAAGCAGCATTAAACCCAAAAACAAACCTTCAATATATATATATATATATATACAGTTGTGCTCATAAGTTTATATACCCTGGCAGAATTTATGATTTCTTGGTCATTTTTCAGAGAATATGAATGATAACACAAAAGCTTTTCTATCACTCATGTTTAGTGTTTGGCTGAAGCCATTTATTATCAATCAACTGTGTTTACTCTTTTTAGATCATAATAGCAACAGAAACTACCCAAATGAACATGATCAAAAGTTTACATACCCTGGTGATTTTGGCCTGATAACATGCACACAAGTTGACACAAAGGGGTTTGAATGGCTATTAAAGGTAATCCTCCTCATCTGTGATCTGTTTTCTTGTAATTAGTGTGTGTGTGTATAAAAAGTCAATGAGTTTCTGGACCCCTGACAGACCCTTGCATTTTTCATCCAGTGCTGCACTGACGTTTCTGGATTCTGAGTCTTGGGGAAAGCAAAAGAATTGTCAAAAGATCTGTGGGAAATGGCAGTTGAACTGTATAAAACAGGAAAGGGATATAAAAAGATATCCAAGGAATTGAGAATGCCAACCAGCAGTGTTCAAACTCTAATCAAGAAGTGGAAAATGAGGGGTTCTGTTGAAACCAAACCACGGTCAGGTAGACCAACTAAAATTTTAGCCACAACTGCCAGGAAAATTGTTCGGGATGCAAAGAAAAACCCACAAATAACTTCAGGTAAAATACAGGACTCTCTGAAAACATGTAGTGTGGCTGTTTCAAGATGCACAATAAGGAGGCACTTGAAGAAAGATGGGCTGCATGGTCAAGTCGCCAGAAGAAAGCCATTACTATGCAAATGCCACAAAGTATCCCACTTACAATACGCCAAACAGCACAGAGACAAGCCTCAAACCTTCTGGCACAAAGTCATTTGGAGTCATGAGACCACAATTTAGCTTTTTGGCCACAACCAACAACACTTTATTTGGAGAGGAGTTAACAAGGCCTATTATGAAAGGTACACTATTCCTATTGTGAAACAGGAAGGTGGATTGCTGATGTTTTGGGGATGTGTGAGCAAAAAAGGAACAGGAAATTTGGCCAAAATTGATGGCGAGATGAATGCAGTATGTTATCAAAAAATACTGGAGAAACATTTGCATTCATCAGCCAGGAAGCTGCGCATGGGACGTACTTGGACATTTCAACATGACAATGATCCAAAGCACAAGGCCAAGTTGACCTGTCATTGCCTACAGCAGAATAAGGTGAAGGTTCTGGAGTGGCCATCCTGACCTCAATATCATTGAGCCACTGTGGGGAGATCTCAAACGTGCAGACAGCCTAATAATTTACAGGAACTGGAGACTTTTGCCATGAGAAATGGGCAGCTCTACCATTTGAGAAGATAAAGAGCCTAATCCACAAATACCACAAAAAACTTCAAGCTATCATTGATGTTAAAGGGGGCAATACACGGTATTAAGAACTAGGGTATGTAAACTTTTGATCAGGGTAATTTGGGTAGTTTTTGTTGTGATTATATGTTTCTCTTCCATTCCCAATATCCCCACACCTTGTGAAAAACTAATTTTTACCCTCTTTGTTGCCATACACTGGGTTATAGCTTTCAATTGGCGCTCCCCAGCTCTCCCTTGGTCACAAGTCCTTGCCAGAATGGAAGCAATCAAACTTTCAGAACGTATCCACCACACTTTGTATGATACTTTACATATCTTTATTAGCAAATGGATACACTGGAATGCAACAATTTGTGATTAGAAAAATGCCAGATATCTACAGAGAAATATAATGTATATTGAATGTTTTTTTTGCAACATCCCCTTTTCTTTATGTCCCTATTCCCCATCATGTAGCGAAATACCATATCTTGTTCATGTTTCTGAACTTTGTCTGACACAGTTAAGCCCCATACACACGGTCGGACTTTTT
>CM053026.1:185241002-185316465 GCA_028564925.1 Lithobates sylvaticus | reverse complement strand
CGCTCTGCTGATTTTATTAACCAATCATGTGCAAGCAAAAATACAGTTTTTTATTTTCCTTGCATTTCCCCCTCAGATCTACAGCCACTGCACTTCCAAGTGCATTTGCAGTGCACTTGTAGGGCAAAGTGGATTTGCTTTTAGTAAATCAACCCCACTGGTTGGATTATGTACAAATTTTTTCTAGCTTTAGTAAATAAACACCACTGTGTACTTAAAAGTGGGGTATGCCTGTATAAGGGTGAGTGAAACTGTTTCGATTTGAGCCAGGTTTGATAAACCCAACAGGAAGTATATGAACACTAAACTTTGCGCCAACCCCATAAGGAGTTTAGAAGGGAGGAGAAACTAGCTATTTGTTACTGGCCTTTTTGTAGACTACAAAGCAAATATTGTTAAAAAGGGCACAGACAGCTGGCCACTGCCATGGGGGACATGTACCAATGCAAAAAACATTTTTTTAAAGATAATTTAATGTAGAGCGTCTTCCCATGCAGCCTTAGAGGGGTTGTAAAATCAGAATGTTTTTATCTTAATGTATTCTATGCATTAAGATAAAAAAACCTTCTGTGTGTAGCAGCCCCTCTCAGCCCCCTTAATACTTACCTGAGCCCCATCTCTGTCCAGCGATGTCCACGAGTGTCTCGGCCATCCAAAACTCTCCCTCCTGATTGGCTGAGGCACAGCAGCAGCACCATTGGCTCCCACTGCTGTAAATCAAAGTCAGCTAGCCAATCAGGAGAGAGAAGGGTGGGGTCGGGCCTCGGCTCCATGTCTGAATGTACACAGGGAGCTGTGACTCGACTCGGGTGCCCCCATAGCAAGCTGCTTGCTGTGGGGGTGCTCAAAAGGAGGGAGGGGCCAGGAGCACTGAAGAGGGACCCAAGAAGACAAGGATCTGTGTTATAGTAAAAATATATAATTTATTTGAATCACATTAAAAACACATGATAAGGGGAAAAAACATGAACATGTCTAAAAGGTACACTTTCTCATACAAGAGAACAGATCAAGAAGCTGAAACAAAGAAATCACATGGATGGCCTAGAGACTAGGTTACTAGGTAGTAGCTAGAGGCCAATCATATGAAATTGCAATGTCAGCGCCAATGGGTCACTATGCGTTTCACCTTTAAATATCATGCTGGATTGTTGTACAGCATTAAAAAACTATTTAGAGACCATTATCTAGACAATAAATATATTACATTTTAACAGTTTGTATGTCATAAATATATATATATATATATATATATATATATATATATGTAGTCAGTGGACAGAGCGGAGAGCGAGTCCTGGCAGTAAAGAGTGAGCAGCGAAAGGTAAGCTGGCCTGGGGCAGGGGTGTGGGTCGCACTCGCACCCGTCAGAATAGGTGACCCAGGCTGTCACATTCGTTAACGCAAGTGACAGCCCCGGTCTCCATCGAAGATTGAGCAGCGTGACGCCCATCCTGGTACACCCTGCACTCGGCCTCAGTAAGCCAGCAGTCACAAGGCAGCAGCGGACATCTTGTTACACCCAGCCCATATAGTTCACTAACTTTATGGGCTGGGTGTAACAAGATGTCCACTGCTGCCTTCTAACTGCTGGCTTACTGAGGCCGAGTGCAGGGTTTACCAAGATGGGCGTCGAAGCACTTGTATACTCAAGAAAGTTTGAACTTTGACTGTTATGGATTGTCTCTCTCATCATTTCATTGCCACTGCCTGCCCATCAGTTGCACCTATCATTGCCCATAAGTGCCCCCTACCAGTGCCCATACATTGCCACCTATCAGTGCCCATAAATGCCATCTATCAGTGCCCATAAATGCCACCTATCAGTGCCCATAAATGCCACCTATCAGGGCCAGCATATTAGTGCCCATCAGTCAGTGCCAGCCATCAGTGCCAGCATATCAGTGCCACCCATCAGTGCAGCATATCAGTGACACCTATGAGTGCCCATCAGTGCTACTGTCACATGACATTAAAAATAATAATCGGTATCGGCGAGTACTTGAAAAAAGTGTCGGGACTTAGTCTTAAAAAAGTGGTATCGGTGCAACCCTAATTACTAATATAAAAAAAAAATTATTTCAGTCTATACAGTATACCATATGGCTGGAGACCATCATAGGGTCAGATTCAGCACACTACAGCACTCTGACAGGAGGATCAGCGATCTGACAGGATGATCACAGGGTCAGCCAACGATCGATCCAGACCTGTAGCCATTTTATACAAGCTGCTACTCCTTCACCAGGCGGTGAGCAGGTCCAGATGACCAACATTAACAACTAATGAACTACAATTACTGTACATACCATACGGAACTGAGAGCGCTGTGATGGGGATGGGAACACCACTAGAACAGAGGAGAATCCACCATCTGTCATGTGACACATCTCCCACACAGTCATCGCCCTCTATATAAACCCACCACATGATACAGACCATTTCCAGACTTCCCCCAGTCAGCTCGGGCAGCGGGACACCCATGTTCTCTTCATATAATATATTATATCATTTGAAAATACTACCATTCTGTACTAAAACCGCCAGCACGAGCGCAGGAGAATATCTTTTCTGTCTACACCTATACAGTATACCAGGGCTCAAAATTTCAAGTCCTGAGCTACTAGCCAGGCCTCAAGGGTTACTCGCCACCAGTTGCCCCGCCCAACCCCTACCCTGCCCCGCCCCTAATTCCACCCCTAAACACGCCCTCATAAAGGATCTCATGAAATTATTTATGCAGAATTAAGTTGTAAACATAAATATTAACAACAACTTTGTCCACCAATGCAGCCAGCCTGTGTCCCCCCCAAGTGCAGCCTGTGCCCCCCCCAGTGCAGTCTGTGTCCCCCCCAGTGCAGCCCGTGTCCCCAGTGTCCCCCCCAGTGCAGCATGTGACCCCCCCCCAGTGCAGCATGTGTCCCCCAGTGCCGCCTGTGTCGCCCAGTGCAGCATGTGTCCCCCAATGCCGCATGTGTCCCCCAGTGCCGCATGTGTCCCCCAGTGCCGCATGTGTCCCCCAGTCCAGCATGTGTCCCCCATTCCAGCATGTGCCCACCAGTGCAGCATGTGTCCCCCCCAGTGCAGCATGTGTCCCCCAGTCCAGCATGTGTCCCCCAGTCCAGCATGTGTCCCCCCCAGTGCAGCCTGTGTCTCCCCCAGTGCAGCCTGTGCCCCCCAGTGCAGCCTGTGTCCCCCCCCCCAGTGCAGCCTGTGTCCCCCCCCCAGTGCAGCCTGTGTCCCCCCAGTGCAGCCTGTGCCCCCCCCAGTGGAGCCTGTGTCCCCCCCCAGTGCAGCCTGTGTCCCCCCCAGTGCAGCCTGTCCCCCCCTCCAGTGCAGCCTGTGTCCCCTGTGTCCCCCACTGCAGCTTGTGTCCCCCCCAGTGCAGTCTGTGTCCCCCACTGCAGCTTGTGTCCCCAATGCATCCTACCTGTGCAGGGGAAGAGAGCCGCCGCCGCCTGTTTAATTAGAGTGCCAGGGGAATATAACAGCTTTCGTTTGAATAGCTGTGTGTTCCCCGCCGCTCGCCGTCATATACAGCCCCTCCCCCTTGTCCGAGTCCGTTTGATAGACAGATCACCTGTCCAATCCTGGGTCAGGTGATCTGTCGATCTGTCTATCAAAGTTCCCCGGACAAGGGGGAGGGGCTGTATATGACGGCGCGGCGGGGAACACACAGCTATTCAAACGAAAGCTGTTATGTTCCCCTAGCAATCTAATTAAACAGGCGGCGGCATCGGCTGTCCTCCCCTCTGATTCTACACTCGCGAGACCTCAAAATCCACTCGCAAAATGCGAGCAGGCGAGTGGATTTTTTGAGGTCTGCAGTATACCATAGTTTGTAGGCGCAATACCTTTCACCTAAACCAAAATCTTATACACTTATTGGGATTTTTTTTACCAAAGACTTGTAGCAGAATACATTTTGGCCTAAATTTTTCAAGAAATTTTTTTTTTTATTAAATATGTTTCATAGCAAAAAGTAAAAAATATTCATTTTTTTTTTTTTTTAAATGTTCAGTATTTTTTAGTTTTTTATGGTAAAAAAATCCAGTAGTGATCAAATACCACAAAAAGAAAGCTCTATTTGTGTGAAAAAATTATATAAATTTTGTGTGGGTACAGCGCTACATGACCAAGCAATAGCCAGTTAAAGTAGCGCAGTGCTGAATAGCAAAAAATGGCCTGGTCATGACGGGGGTAAAATCTTCCAGAACTGAGGTGGTTATATTATTATTATTATAATTTTTTTGCAATAAAGGACTCTTCCACAGTGTGGCTTTCTTTAGTTACAATTGACTTTGAACTATGAACAAACTGAGTTGGCGTCCAACACACAGATTTCATCCCTAACTGTGGACGGTGTAAAAAAAATACAGGACAAACCTGCATTGAATGTTCCTGGGTGTCCCTGTCATATGCATGGTATACTGCTGGAAATACCAGGTGAGCATAGTTGCCAATATTCCTAAAAAAAATTTAGGGACACTTTTTTTTTAGGTGGAGTATTATTTTAATTAGGGGTGGGGCATTCATTTGTAGGCATGGTCTAAGCATGCCACGGCAAAAGATGTTAAAATTACAGAAAATATTGGGTGTGGCTTAAAGAGGTGTGGTTAGAGTCTGAAATGATTTACATAGTGGAAAATGTGGTAATATATAGGGAATGTAGGTAGGGTAGGGGGTTGGGGGGGATAGAGAGAAGGAGGGGTGAGCAGAGTTGGGGTGGGGATGGAGAAGAAGGGGGGTTAACAGAGTTAGAGGGTGAGCAGAGTTTTGGGGGGATGAAAGGGGGGGGGGGGGTGAGCAGAGTTAGAGATTGGGTGGCTAACAGAGTTGGTGGGGAGAAGAGGGGGGATAGAGAAGCGGGGTAAATAGGGTTGGTGAAGGGGGGGTTATGAGCAGAGCTGGGCTGTTCTGGGCTGCTGGGAGGGAAGACACTGAAACAGGACAGTGGGGAGACAGGCACACAAAAGTTCTTGCATAGGACAGTCAGCAGACAGCTTTCTATAAGACTCCCTGCATCTGTAGCTTTTCTGGCGGCAGGCATGGGTACCTGCCTTGGGTGTCTTTCCCTGTTTGCCACCGCGCCCCCCTCTTTATTAAACCAGAGATATTCTCCCTCGATCTGCTTCCCTTCAGAAGGCGGGCAGGGCACGATCTCAGAGGCTGGCCACACCCCCTCCCTGTGTCCCAGCCAATCAGACACTGCAAGCCTCGAAGGCTCCATCTCCTGGGTGGTAGTCAGTCAAAGTGACTTGCAATGAGAGTGTGTAATCTAAGCTGCTGGGGAAGGAGTTAGGGGTGAAGGATAGACTGGCAATCAATGTTCTGGAGTTGAAGTATTGGTTACTTTTAAATTCCAAAGCAATACAAAAATAAACAAAATCATTGGGAGAGATGAATCATCTGTTGTTGTTTACCTAATATTTTATGCAATTCAAAGCTTAAGAAAATTAAAGCAAGACATAGAATTGTGCCCAGAATGTGTTAAAGATGTCAGCTTTGTATAAGCAAATGACTGCTGCTTTCCTGTAAGATGTGCTGTATATAATATTACTCTTTGCAGAATACAAGATGTAGTTGTGCAAAAGCCAAATTACTGTTGCTCTTCTATCAGAGGCACTGTATATAGTATTACTCTTCGTAGAGCTAATTACGTGTAGACATTGTTATACAGAAGACCGTGCTTTAACCGTAGGGAGTAGAGAAACACTTTACTGTAGATGACAGAATTACACCTTTACATTTTGAAGAAACTTGGAAAGAAAACACACCACTGGCCATCAAACATACGGCAGAAACTTACAACAATTTTGGAGAGGACTGAATTCATCTTTTTGCCCACAAGAGAGAAAAAACATAATGCAATTTGCATGTAATCAATATAATAAATCAAGAGAAAGATATTGTTGCTATTTCTTTTCGAGCATCATTATTCTGGCAGCAAGACAGGCTTAGGGTCTGAAGGAATAAAGCAATGCTCTTGCAAAACATTTAAAAGAAACATGAAGGGGATTATGTATGAGTATCAAAGTAAGACGTACAGTGCTGTGAAAAAGTATTTGCCCCCTTCCTGATTTTATTTATTTTTTTGCATATTTCTCACACTTAAATGATTCAGCTCATCAAACAAATTTTAATATTACACAAAGATAACCCAAGTAAATCCAAGATGCAGCTTTTAAATTATTATTTAATTCATTAAGGGAAAAGAGCTGTTTAAACCTACCTGGCCCTATGTGAAAAAGTAATTGCCCCCTCCCATGCTGAATCATGAATGAACTGTAATTACCCACATTTTTTTGGAAAGCTGAGTTAAATTTCACTTGCCACACCCAGGCCTGATTACTGCCTACAAAACATACTCCAAGAGCATGACGACAACTCATCCAGGAGGTCATAAAAGAACCCAGAACAACATCTAAAGAACTGCAGGCCTCACTTGCCTCAGGTAAGATCAGTGTTCATGATTCAACAATAAGAAAGAGACTGGGTAAAAATGGCATCCATGGGAGAGTTCCAAGGCCAAAGCCACTGCTGACCAAAAAGAACACAAAGGCTCATCTCACATTTACCAAAAAATCTTGATTATCCCCAAGACTTTTAGGCAAAGATTCTGTGGACTGATGCAACAAAAATTTTACTTTTTGGAAGGTGTGCGTCCTGTTACATCTGGCATAAAACCAATACAGCATTTCATAACAAGAACATCATACCAACTGTCAGACATGGTGTGATGGTCTGGGGCTGCTTTGCAACTTCAGGACCTGGACGACTTACCATAATTGATGGAACCATGAATTCTGAGCTCTACCAAAAAATCCTAAAGGAGAATGTCCAGCCATCAGTCCGTGACCTCAATCTCAAGTGTACTTGGGTTATGCAGCAGGACAATGATCCAAAACACAACAGCAAGTCCACCTCCAAATGGTTCAAACAAAGCATAATTTAGGTTTTGGAGAGGCTTAGTCAAAGCCTGGACTTAAATCCAATTGAGATGCTGTATCATGACCTTACACAGGCCATTCATGCTGGAAAACCCTCCAATGTGCCTGAATCTAAACAATTCTGCAAAGAAGGGTGGACCAAAATTGCTCTGCAGCAATGTGAAAGACTCATTACCAGTTATCCCAAATGCTTGATTGCAGTTTTTGCCGCCAAGGGTGGCACAACCAGTTATTAGATTTAAGGGGCAATTACTTTTTCACAGAAAGCCAGGCAGGTGGTTTGGACAGCTTTTTTGCCTTAATAAATTAAACCATCATTTAAAAACTGCATTTTGTATTTACTTGGGTTATCTTTGTGTAATAATAAATTGTGTTTGATGATCATGAGTGTGACAAATATGCAAAAAAATAAGAAAGGGGGCATATACTTTTTCACAGCATTGTATGTTCTAATATAATTTATATGTGGAACCACTGGTTAATAAGTAGCAGCACATCCCCAACTTAACTGTTGTTATAAAATATTTATATAGAACCTAAAGGACTTTTAAGATACTACCTTTAAGACTAACAACACATTCCCCAAAAGTTACCTAAAATCTATTTTTTATTCAATGAATTTAAAGCGGAATTAAAAATAATAATTCCAAAAGCATTATGGAAGTGAAATCACCACTGATAATATATTCTATACGTGTACACAAATGAACACCTGGCACAATCGCCCCTATCATATGATACATTTGCAGAACATCCACAGTATACAGGAGGCTACAATATTATTGGAAATAATAATTGGAAATATTATTTTTAATTCTGTTTGAAATTAGTTCAACACGAATTTGATTTCATGTCATTTTTGTCAAAATTGTTGTTACCCTAAATGGTAGCATATTAAAAGTTCCCCATGTTCTATATAGATATGTTATAACATGTTCCAATATAACTTTTTTGGTGGTAGCTTTGTTACCTTAAATAGGCCCTCCTTGAAAATAAGTTAGTCTAAATAGCAAGAAGGCAAGTTTGGATGGTTAGTGCACCTACATTCCTGAGATATGTGATACAAGATTCAAGCTGGCCTTCCTGAAAACTCTCTAAAAACTCTCTAAAGACCAACAACAGTGTAATTGGATGGCACACCCGTTGCCCCTCTACCATGAGTGCAAACTCTGAATTGTGTTGCCTCATTTACCTCCAAGTTGGCATGCTGATGACAGGAATTCTGGGAGACACTTCTCTGCCCCGTGCTAGTTCTCAGACTGTCTTCTACTTTGGCATCTGCAAATAGGTGAGAGGACTTCATCTACACATCCCTTTGCCATCATCATTCCAGTCACCACCACCAGTCATCCATACCAAAGTGACTCTGCCATTCCTCTTGCTATCCCATCCAACAGTACATGTACATATGGGCTCTTGTAAGCTTTTTTTTTCCATTTCTCATGTCACATCTCTCACATTCTAGGTAGCAGCTATGTGAAATTCAATAAATAAACAATATATAAACGCTCTGAAATGATGAATATATAAACAAGGAGAAATCTTCTAATCAATTTCTTTCCATCACCACATGTGCATTAGTGATGCATGCTGTTCTCGATTTACAGTGCTCAACATTAATGATGGGCTCAATCACCTAATAAAAGGAGGGGGTGCACTCACCAGATAGCTTTGGGCCACCAGGGCCTTCACCGCTTATATGGTTAATCCTAAGCTTGGTATATACTTGGTGTCCACTTCCTTTGCTCTTATGTCCAATGTCTCCAGCAGGGAAGTCTCAAAATGAGAAAAAAAAGCGCAATAATCGTGCAATATATTTATTTAAAAATGACTTGTTAAAAAGCATGTGCCAATACACTCACATTTCCATGTGCCATGAAGCGGCACCCACTGTGTAATGCCTAGAAAATTACAATTCTCACCGTCGCTCATCTCTCTGAACCGGCATGCGTTCCCCCTGAGCCGGGTGTAACGTCAGCAAAAGACCTGGAAATTCTGCCACTAGTTAGATCTCAATGCATTTCACTGGAAAGGTGTCATTAAGAAGTTGACTTTGGGGGCCTTTAGAGATTTCCTTAATTTGCAGGTATTTCCACTCTCTTCCTGTTTTGGTTATGGCACAAGAAGTGGGGGTAAATCTTCACAAAGGGATACAGTTGGCAAAAATAATCTCACAGGGGCTGTAACATTCCTGTACGCTATCCAAAATGAAAAATCATTTTGCCTATAGTTCTTTAACATAAACAAAATAGCGCCTTCCTGATGATGCCTGTCACGGACCTTATCCAAGGCCAAGATGCTGAGAGAGGCTCCCCTTGCGGCTGAGCACAGTATACCCTGAAGGTGGTACAGAGGGTATAATGCTCAAAGAAGCACAGGTTGCCAGCAGGAAATGTAGTACTTGAGCAGGTGATCACTTGAAGACAACTTGAGGCTGTAGCAGGAGTGCAGGAGGAAGTCCTTAGTGGGCTGTAACAGAGTACAGCAGCTTGGAGCATCCAGGGAGCTCCGTAAATGCCTGACAGAGGATCCAACACTGGTGATCAGCTGGAAAATGCTTCAAGAGAAGTTGGCGTGGCAAGCCGGGGTCATACACAGGTAAATTAATGGCTTCAGGCAGAGACAAAGTCCTTGAGGCAAGCCAGGGTCATACACAGGTAAACTGGTGGGTTCAGGCAGAAACAAAGTCCTTGAGGCAAGCCGGGGTCATTCACAGGTAAACAGGCAGACAAGCAGAAGAGAAGTCCTTAAGATAAGCTGGAATCAGAGCCAGGAGAAGATCAGGGTAGGTCAAGAATAATCTGGGTCACAGCAGGAGATACAGGAAGCAGATGCAGGTTCAGGAGTTCAGGGAGAGCTAAAGACAATCCAGCAATGAAAGAATATCCTAAGCAGCCTTTTAAAGGCCTTTTTCTCTCTGGGTTGTTCTCACTTAATGAAATTGTAAAAAAATACTATTTTCTTCTATGTTATTCTCAATATGTTCCTTTAATGTGAAGGGTCTTAATCACCCCGATAAACGTTTGCAAATTTTTCAATACCTTAATAAAGAAAAAAATCGATATAGTGTTTTTTCAAGAAACACATTTTCGTACGGATGCTATTCCAACATGTAAAAATAAATATTATATTACTTGGCTTCACAGTACAAATCCATATGCAAAATCCAAAGGAGTATCAATCACTATACATAAGAATATGATATGTCAAGTTTTAGATTCTAAATTAGATTCTTTAGGTAGATATTTATTCGTACAAATGTAAAATTAAAATAAAATATACACTATAGCTCTAGTATATTTCCCTAATACAGCCCAAATTTTTGAAGGTCTTAAATATATACGTATTTTGGAAAGCTTTGCTGAGGGGTATATTATACTCGGAGGTGATTATAATCTGGTTTTTGATCCTCAAATGGACTCATCTTCGGGAAAAACCCATATTTTGTACTCAGCTCTTCGTAGATTAAAGCAGAAATTTTCAACAATGAAACTTTTTGATTTATGGCGTATATTACATCCTTCTGAGAAAGATTATACTTTTTTTTCTCCAGTCCATAAAACACACAGCAGGTTAGATTATATTTTTGTGTCACAAACATTATTAGATGCTACTCCGACAATTAGCATTAAACCCAAAATATGGTCAGATCACTCACCTGTTTTTTGTAATTTTAACTTAGCAGAATTGTGTGCCAGGAATAGATCCTGGCAACTAAACGATAATCTATTAGCAGACCCTCTTTGTGTAACTGATATTAAAAAAGCTATAATGCATTTTATTGAAGACCATACATAAGATAATACTGCACCACCAATTAAATGGGAGGCTTTAAAGTGAGCCTTGAGGTGATTATTTATATTGCATGGATCAAGATTTAAAAAAATTAGAACTGAAGAATATTTAGATTTATTAAAGAAAATTTCTGATTTAGAAGTAATTCATAAAAATAGTAACAGCGATAGAGCTAGAATCGAACTTGTCAACACTAGAAGTCGACTTCTGCGTCTACTTGATCAGCAGTCTTTAAGAGCTCGGGATAGGATGTCCTATGAATATAATAACAAGAGTGGTTCCTTTTTGCCGCATTCTCTTTACTCTAAAACATCATCATCATCTGTTTTGAAATTAAATGCCCCTGGTAAAGGATTGGTATATACCAATTCAGCTATTGTAGACTTTTTGCAATTATTACTCTTCACTATATAATATTTGACAAACTAACTCTAAAATGTATTATCCTTCCATAGAGATGGAAAAAAAATGATTTCATATATGGAAGAAACAGCTCTGCCAAGTTTTGACTTGGCTACTAGGTCTTCCCTAGAGGTTTCTTTTACTTCTGAGGAACTGCTAAGAGTTATTAAGACCGCTAAGATTGGTAAAGCGCCAGGGCCAGATGGATTCTCTAGCCGGTTCTATAAAATCTTTGCATCAGATTTGTCCCCAATTCTTTTACAATCGTTTAGCTCAATTTCAAAATCTCAGACTTTCCCGCCTGAAACATTAAAAGCCTATATTTCGGTTATTTTGAAACCTGGGAAAGACGAAACAAATCCAAATAGTTATCGCCCTATTTCATTGTTGAATCAGGACATAAAGTTTTATGCTAAACTTATTGCTACTAGACTTCAACCCCTATTGCCTCAAATAATTCATACAGATCAAACTGGCTTTGTGAGGTCAAGAGAGACTCCAGATAGCACCTGTAAGACTCTCTTATTAATCTCCTTGCCACAGAAACCAGCTTGCCTTCAATCGATGCCGGAAAGGCATTCGATCATTTAAATTGGAGATTTTTATTCCACTCATTTCACCAAATTAATCTGGGGATTAACAAAATCATGGTGCTATATACAGCTCCTTCTGCTCAGGTACGAACAAACAGCACTTTTTCTAATATATTTAAGATCAACAACGGTACCCGTCAGGGCTGTCCGTTATCTCCATTACTGTATGTGATTACAATGGAACATCTAGCAATAGCTATACGTAATAATCCTTCTAAACATGGTATTACTATTAATGAGATAGATTATAAAACTTCACTTTATGCAGATGATGTTTTACTTTATATAACATCACCAAGGATAAGTATCCCTTCTGTCTTAAAAGAAATCAATTTATTTGGATATTTAAGCAATTTTAAAGTAAACTGAAAACGAAATCTGATTTATTAAATATCTCACTACCTAGAGATGAGGTTTCTTCGCTGGTAGCATTATTACCTTTTCACTGGCAAGAAGTAGCAGTGGAATATTTAGAAGTTAAAATTCCAATAGATCTTACTCTGGTTTATGAGTTAAATTTTCTTCCACTTCTATTACGAACGTGGGCCGAATTGTTATTATGGTTGAAGCTTTCTTTATCATGGTTTGGCCGTATTAACTCTATCAAGATGGATACTCTCCCAAAGTATCTATATCTATTCCAAACCTTTATGAATAATGATGTTTTTAAATGCCCACCTAAACACCGCTCTGTGTCCTGGACTGAGTAACCCACGTTTTTTTTAAATATATATAATACAGAAGTACACCTTGAAGCAGCTACTTAAATCAAAGTAAATATGTAAATACAATATTAAAAAAGTCCCAATTAATTGTCCTTAAAAATATTGTAGCAGCGCTACTTGTCCACCCTTAGGGCAGACAGGCTTTCAAAAACTGTTCATAAATGAGAAATCAAAGCAGCGGAGGAGACTTAAAGAAGTCTTTGCTGTGTTCTGTAAAGGAAACCTCCACTGTATATACTTCACCACGTGCGGAAAACTTCCCCTATGGGGATGAACTCACCAGAAATATAGCAAAACTGCGTCTTTAACCACTTAAGGACCACCTCACGCCGATATACGTCGGCAGAATGACACAGTATGTGTCTCTTTAAGAGCCCAGCCGTTGGACCCGATCGCCGCTGGTGTCCTGTGATCGGGTCACAGAGCTGAAGAACGAGGAGAGGTCTGTGTAAACAAACCTCTCCCCATGCTTCCTACTGAGCCTGTCACTGATCGTCTGTTCCCTGTCATAGGGAAAGGCGATCAGTGACGTCAGACGCCAAGCCAGGCCCCCTTACAGTTAAAAAAAAACACACACACTTAACCCCTCCCCGCCCCCTAGTGGTTTACTCCTTCACTGCCAGTGTCATTTACACAGGAATCAGTGCATTTAAATAGCACTGATTGCTGTATAAATGACAATGTTCCCAAAAATGTGTCAAAAATGTCTGATGTGTCCGCCGTAATGTCACAGTCACAATAAAAATCGCTGATCGCCGCCATTACTAGTAAAAAAAAAAAAATATTAATAAAAATGCTATAAAACTATCCCCTATTTTGTAAACGTATAAGTTTTGCGCAAACCAATCAATAATCGCTAATTGCAATTTTTTTTACCAAAAATATGTAGAAGAATACGTATCGGCCTAGACTGAGGAAAAAAAATGTTTTTTTATATATTTTTTGAGGATATTTATTATAGCAAAAAGTAAAAAATATTGCATTTTTTTCAAAATTGTTGCTCAAATTTGTTTGGGAGCCATGGTCGCACGACCACACAATTGTCAGTTAAAGCGACGCAGTGCCGAATCGCAAAAAGGGGCCTGGTCCTTTGGCTGCAAATTGATCCGGGGCTTTAGTGGTTAAACATTGTAAACTTCTCCACCACTCCACTGTGACCTTCCACTAGATGCCAGTACCGCTTTTTGGGGGTTCCAGTATACCATGTGAGAGGAATGAAATAGCCACATAGTGTAATACTGTTAACAAGTTTATTCGTTCCAAAACAAAACCCTTAATACTGTTAAGCGTACCAGATAATAAAACAAATGTAGCACATAATAAAGTGCACTGTGCCTGTAGTCTGTCCCGGTCGCCGGAAGAATGAAAGAGCGTCCACTGTGTATAGCAGCGATCTGCTTCCTTGTTCCTCGGCCCGTGGAACGCACTCGTGGAGCACACACGTCACTTCTTGTAGATCACGTCCCTAATTCCAAACCTTACCTATTAAACTACCCAAAACATTTTTATAAAAACTGAATAGTTTGTTATCGCAATTTGTTTGGAAAAATACTAAACCTCGAATCAACTGGAAAACACTGTTTCGATCAAAAAATTGTGGAGGAGTAGCTTTGCCAGATTTTGAGTGTTATTATAAAGCAGCTATATTCTCTCGTATTCTAGATTGGTTCCATCACCCCGATGATAAACAATGGGTTCAATTGGAAACTGGTTCTTCCCCACTGAATCCTAAAGCTGCTTTGTGGCTTTGTTTTAAAGATATAGGATCACGGTCTTCTTGGCCTTGTCTTACTTATACAGTTCTGGAGTGTTGGCATCATTATTTAAAATTATTTCCTCTGTCTTCTATTCCAGCTCCACTCACTCCTTTAATAGATAATCCTTCTATTGGTGTTCACTCAAATGCTATTCTAACTTGGGCCAAATTTTATTGGCCTCAGATTAGGCATATGATTCTGGAGGATAGCTTTATGCCATTTGTAAATTTTCAAGCCCTACATGATCAGAAAAAATGTACTTGGTTTGTTTATATGCAATTGCAGAGTTTTTACTCCTTTCTGAGACACTCTATACATCGACCGCTTACAGATTTTGAGCAGTTATGTATATCGTCTGAACCACCAACACATACCATATCTAAGATATATATGTTATTATCTATTTTTAATTCATCTAGTTTACCATCATATACGGTCAAATGGGAGATAGAGCTAAAACGGTTAATACAAGAGGAAGATTGGGGTCACATTTTTAATAATACCCATAAATTCTCAATAGCTTGTGACACCCAAGAGCGCAATTTTAAACTGCTATCCAGATGGTATCGAACTCCAGTTAATCTAAATCGAAATTTCCCATCACAATCAGATCTATGCTGGCATTGCAATGTCGCCATAGGTAACTTATCTCATGTTTGGTGGGCTTGTTCCCCTATTCATAAACTATGGGATAAAGTAATCAGCTTATATAATATTGATGTGGGTGAACCAATCAACAACTCGGTTGAATTAGCTCTCTTTTCCTTTTTACCCCGATCACTATCTAAAACGAAAAAATCTCTTCTTTGTTTTTTTCTCTCAGCAATTAGACAATTGATACCAAGATACTGGAAATCTTCTACTGCTCTCTCAATTCCGGAGTGGATTAAGACTCTTAATGGTATTATGCATATGGAGATACTGGTAGCTGAAAATAATGATACTATACAGACGTTTAATGGGGTGTGACAGACCTGGATAATATTTAAATATTCATCAAATTTCTCTGATTTTTTTTAATTCCTAAGCTCATTTTTGTTGGAACATACATATTCTATTTTTGTTTGTTTCAAATCTGTAAAAGTTGAAGAAGGAATCTATAATTGTATTAATGTGAGACACCATAATATATGTTTTTTCTCCGCCCTTTTTATTTATTTATTTTTTTCCCCATTCTTTTGCCCTGAATATAGAGGGGGGTTTCTGGAGAGATGTTTTTTTGTAAGTTAGTAATTAAAAATGTAATGAACATCTCAGCTATTAACATATTTTCAGGTTGATTGTATTGGTTTGTGTATGATTTCATTGTTGGTGTTTGTGAAACATTTTGAAAATTAATAAAAACATATTGGAATGATATAGGCCACCAGGGAATTGTGTCTTTCACGATATGCGCGTGCTACCGCGCATGCGCATGCACATGCACCGTCCCATTCTGTCGCGCACCCGCAGGCGCCAAACAGACATTTTTCTGCACATGCACGCGGGAACCTGCCGATAGCGCCTGTCAACAGTTCTACCAATGATTCCATTGCCATTTCCCTGACAATGCCTTTCAGGTGTAATATATTGAGGTCTAACTAGGGGCGGAAATTCCGGGTCTTTTGCTGACATCACGTCCAGCTCAGGTGGAACGCATGCTGGCTCAGAGAAACGAGCAGTGGTAGGATTGTATTTTCCAGGCATTACAGAGTGGGTGCCACTTCATGGCACATGGAAATTTGAGTGTATTGGCACATGTTTTTTAGCAAGTCATTTTTAAATAAACATATTGCACGATTATTGCGCTATTGTTTTCTCATTTTGAGACTTCCTTGCTGGTGACATTGGAAATAAGATCAAAGGAAGTGGACACCAAGTATGTACCAAGCTTAGGATTAACCATATAAGCAGTGAAGATCCTGGTGGCAGAAAGGTATCTGAGTGCCCCCCCCCTCCCTTTATTAGATGATGGAGCACATCATTAAAGGGGAGCACTGTAAATCGAGAAGAGCATGCATCACTAATGCACATGTGGTGATAGAAAGAAATTGATCTGAAGATTTCTCCTTGCTTATATATTCATCATTTTGGGGCTTTTATATATTGTTTATTTAATTTTTTTACTTTCATTATTGTAATTAAACTGGTTGCATGGATTTGTTTATATATAATATGTATATATATATATTTTGTTTGGTTCCACTTTAATATATGCTCTACTTTAATGATGTGCTCCATCACCTAATAAAAAGGGGGGCCACTCAACAGATAGCTTTGGGCCACCAGGACCATCACCGTTTATATGGATAATCTTGGTACATACTTGGTGTCCACTTCCTTTGCTCTTATGTCCAATGTCACCAGCAGGGAAGTCTCTTCCTGTTTTTGTTAGGGGACAAGAAGTGGGGGTAAATCTTCACAAAGGGATACAGATGGCAAAAATAATCTCACAGGGGTTGTAACACTCCTGTACGCTAATGCTAATGCACATGTGGTGATGGAAAGAAGTTGGTTTAGATATTCATAATTTCAGGACATTTATATATTGTTTATTTAAATGTTTTGCTTTCATTATTCTAATCAAACTGGTTGCACGGATTTGTTTATATGTTTACTATATATAGTTTGTATAGTTATTCAAGCATTCATTAACTTGATTTTGAGCTAGCGCCTTAACCCATAGATTATGCCATATTTGTGGCATATACCAAAAAATTTATGGCAGCAGCTGATTGATTAACACTGGTAGAAATTTAACACAAGGGGCACCATTTTGTTTATGTTAAAGAACTATATGCAAAATGATTTTTCATTTTGGATAGAGTACAGAAGTGTTACAACCCCTGTGAGATTATTTTTGCCATCTGTGTCCCATTGTGAAGAGTTACCCTCACTTTTTGTCCCATAACCAAAACAGGAAGAGGAAATGCATGCAAATTAAGGAAATCGCCACCAAAACTAGTGCCCCCATTGGAAAATGTCACCTTTGTTACTTTTCTAGTTAAAACCCCAAATTTGGGACTTTCTTTTTACTGCCACTTTCAGTGGTGATATTAAACAGGACAAATAGTTACATAATTGCTAAGGTTGAAAAAAAACAAACGGAATCATTTTCTTCCTACGCTGGGATCACCATTCAGGTATTTGTGTATCACTATCATCTCCTCTCATGCATCTCTTCTCCACAGAGAATATGTTTAGTGCTTGTAGTCATTCTTCGTAACTGAGGTCCTCTAGTCCCCTAATTAATTTTGTTGCCCTTCTCTGGACTCTCTCCAGTTCCAGTACATCCTTGGATTGGTGACCAGAACTGGAGGGAATACTCCAGATGTGGCTCATTAAATGTTTTATAAAATGGCAGAATTATAGTTTTATCTCTGGAGTAAATTTCCTTTTTAATACATGTGTAGCACTAACCCCCGATGGAGCTTCTGGTTTTATTTGGGCTTACCATTACCTCACCTGCTTGCTTGCCAAAGAATGTTGAAACTGACACTGAATCCTCTTTTGGGTTATTTATTTAGAAAAAAAGACAAAGTCTCTTAATAAAGGGTAGAGGGTTAGGGGTGAGTTCAGGCACTTAAATTGCAGGGTGAAGGTATTAGAAGAATCCAGAAGAATCCAGAGGATAAAACTGTTCCACAAACTGGATCCAGCAACCCCCGGATAAGCCTCTCTCACTAGACCTAGCAGCCGGTGGGATGCTCGGTAAAGTCTCTGCCACAGACTTGTGAATTACACTTGAACGTTACTGAGGGATTTGAATGAATTTAAAGAACTGACATACGGTACCAGTTTCTCTCAGCCGATCCGGCGATACCGTATGAGTGTTGATCCAGGTTGCGTCCTTCAACTAAATCTCCAGGCTCCTTCAGCGAAACCAGTATTGCGCACGGTCTTCTCTTGAAAGAGTCCTCCCCTGGGGTTCTTCAGTTGCTGGGCCTCTCCCTTCAGATGAGACAGCACCAGACCATCCCTGGATCAGTAGGCTCCGAAATTTTTGCTCGGGTCCAATGCCCTCAGTTGCGTCACCTCGGGCCAGCCAGCCCCGAGACAAAGGATGCATAGTTCCGCACCCCAGGCCAGGAGGGCCATGGGGCTGGGTCAGGAGGACCACCAGAACCAAAAAGACAGAAAATAATCCCACACCACATGGCGTCGGTACCTTAAATACCACCCCCCAGAATTCACTGCAGGAAAACACTCCCACTGGGCTGGTTCCGAGAGATAAATGGTATTCAATGCATCCAGCTAGACTGCGTCTCTACTCTTGCCGACGGTGACATCGACACCTACGGTCAAGGAGAACCCAGTGCAACCCAGCTGGACTGGTACAGAAACCAGAAATTTAGAGAAATTATCCTGAAGCCCAACTGTGGCTTCAGTCAACTTCATTTTTGAAAAACAATAGCGCCTGCTCGTCAGGAGCCAGTGCTACACATGCTAATAGTCTGATAGCTTTGCTTGCTGTAGATTGACATTGCATGCTATTGCTCAGTCTGTCTTCTACTAGGACCCTCAGATCTTTCTCCATCCTATATTCCCCCAGAGGTTCTCCAACTAGCGAGTAACTTGCGGTCATATTTTTTGTCCCCCAAGTGTATTACTTTACATTTTTCAACATTAAACCTCATTTGCCATGTAGTTGCTCACCCCATTATTTTATTCATGTCTTCTTGTAAAGTTTCTATATCATGCTGTGAAGATATTGCCCTACTTATTTTTGTATTGTCAGCGACACCTACGGTCAAGGAGAACCCAGTGCAACCCAGCTGGACAGGTACAGAAACCAGAAATTTTGAGAAATTATCCTGAAGCCCAACTGTGGCTTCAGGCAACTTCATTTTTGAAAAACAATAGCGCCTGCTCGTCAGGAGCCAGTGCTACACATGCTAATAGTCTGATAGCTTTGCTTGCTGTAGATTGACATTGCATGCTATTGCTCAGTCTGTCTTCTACTAGGACCCTCAGATCTTTCTCCATCCTATATTCCCCCAGAGGTTCTCCACCTAGCGAGTAACTTGCGGTCATATTTTTAGTCCCCAAGTGTATTACTTTACATTTTTCAACATTAAACCTCATTTGCCATGTAGTTGCTCACCCCATTATTTTATTCAGGTCTTCATGTAAAGTTTCTATATCATGCTGTGAAGATATTGCCCTACTTATTTTTGTATTGTCAGCAAACAGTGAGATTGAGCTATATTTTCCAATCTCTATATCATTTATGAATAAATTAAACAGAATAGGACCCAGGACAGAGCCCTGGGGTACCCCACTTACCACTGCAAACCAGTCTGAGTACACGGACCCTTCTACTAGGACCCTCAGATCTTTCTCCATCCTGTATTCCCTCAGAGGTTCTCCACCTAGCGAGTAACTTGCGGTCATATTTTTAGTCCCCCAAGTGTATTACTTTACATTTTTCATCATTAAACCTCATTTGCCATGTAGTTTCCCACCCCATTATTTTATTCAGGTCTTCTTGTAAAGTTTCTATATCATCCTGTGAAGATATTGCCCTACTTATTTTTGTATTGTCAGCAAACAGTGAGATTGAGCTATATTTTCCAATCTCTATATCATTTATGAATAAATTAAACAGAATAGGACCCAGGACAGAGCACTGGGGTACCCCACTTACCACTGCAGACCCGTCTGAGT
This sequence comes from Lithobates sylvaticus, assembly GCA_028564925.1. Lineage (NCBI taxonomy): Eukaryota > Metazoa > Chordata > Amphibia > Anura > Ranidae > Lithobates > Lithobates sylvaticus. Next base: position 185,296,597 of record CM053026.1, on the reverse strand, counting down.
ACACGTTATTTATCGCCACCCTTTGGATATGCCCCTGTAACCAGTTTTCTATCCAAGAACAAACCATATGGTCCATGCCTACAGACCTCAGTTTGTAAATTACCGTAAGCCTTTATGGGGGACTGTAACAAATGCCTTTGCAAAATCCAGATACACCACATCCACAGGCCTACCTTTATGTAGATGGCAGCTCACTTCCTCCCTAGAATGTTAACAGATTGGTTTGGCAAGAATGGCCTTTCATAAACCCATGCTGATTACTACTAACGATACTGTTTTCCTCAGAAAATTCTTGCATATAGTCCCTTATCATCCCCTCCAATAGTTTACATACTGTCGATGTTAAACTGACTGACCTGTAGTTTCCAGGCATATACTGTATCTCTACCCTTTTTTGAATATCAGTACCACATGAGCTTTTCACCAACCAGCTGGTTCCATTCCAGTCAATAAGCTGTCCATAAAAATTAAGAATGGCTGTCTGGTCATAACCTGAATGAGTTCTTTGAGGACTTTGTGTTTTTTGGACACCGGCGTCTGTTACCCACAAGGGTACATTCTGTGATGCATTACTAATGATACAGTCTTACTATATCCCTCCTTTTCCTGTGTAAAAACTGAGGAGAAGAAAACAATTAGTACAGTTGCCTTCTCCTTGGTTTTGTAACCAACTTCGCCTCATCATCCTTTATGTGGCCAATGTGCTCTGACCTTGCTTTTTTACTGTTAATATATTTTAAAAATATTTAAAAGTTTTCTTGGGATTTTTTTTGCTCTTTTTTTTAGCCACCCTGATTGCGTTCTTACACTTCTTATTGCATTCCTAGTAGTGTTGTAATGCTGACAATGACCCCTCAGCTTTATGTTTTTTTAAAGGCCATTTTGTTTCTCTTTAATACGACTTTTTATGTTATGGTTCAGCCACCCAGGTTTAAAGTGGTTCTAAATGCTCAAGGTTTTGTACCTTCATGCGTTCTATGCATGAAGGTAAAAAACCTCCTCTGTGCAGCAGCTCCCCTCTCCATAATACTTACCTGATCCAGCAATATGCACGAGAGCCTCGGCTGTCCAGAAACTCTCTCTCCTCATTGGCTAAGTTTGTCTCTCTGGTGTGGCTCGAGGCACGGGTCCTTTTCTTCAATATAGCCCCTAAATCCCTGAAATAGTTTTTTAGGATGCTCCTTCTTCCTCTAACTTTGTCATTGATACCAATGTGTACCATAACAGCTGGGTCTTCTACAGCCCCACACAACCATCTGTCCATCCAATCCTTGATGTGCCGAATCCAAGTGCCTGGTAAAAAACATACCGTTCAGCAATCGCGGTCTTTGTGACAGATTTAGCTATCTGTACTTCTAATGATTGAGTCCCCTGCCACCAGTACCTGCCTAACCTTGCCTGTATCCTTGCCCCCCTCCTTAACAGAACAGTCATTCTCTTGGCAGCTAGGGGATGGTGCCTGCTCCAGCAATGCCACCCCTGAGCTGATATCCCCAACATCATGTACCTTGGCATATTTTGTGGGATGTACTAACTCAGGACTAGCCTCCCTAAGGCTCCTCTTTCTACCCCTCCTTATAACTGTCCCCCAGCTACCTACCTCGGGCTTCTGTACCTCCATATCCCCACCCCCCTCTATACTGGCCCCCACCAGCACCTGCTGGGTAATGTCCAAGTTCCTTTCCAGGTTGTTGATGCTTCTCAGTGTTGCCAGATGATTCTCTAGATCCAAGATCTGGGCTTCCAGAGAAACAACTAGCTCACATCTCGCACAGTAGTATTCGCCTTAAAATTCATATACATGGAGCAAGATGTGCGCTGGGTCGCATCACCCCTCCTGTTGGACATTTTACCCACTAGTCTAATGGGGATAATCCAAAAAAGTTAATCCCAGTACTCTAGGCTACTCCAAGTTACCCCCGGCCCTCCAAGCTACTCCAAGTAACTCCCGGTGCTACAGTTACTCCAAGTTCCTCACAGTTACTCCCAGTACTAAACATCACTTCCAGTACTCCAAGTCACTCCCAGTACTCCAAATTATTCCAAATTACTTTTTCTTACTCCCTAACAGGGTTACAGACAGCAATCAAAACTAAAAGGTGTTCTAATCCAGTGGCTAAGTGGTAAGCATTTCCGCCTAGTAGCACTAAGATGTTGATTTGATTCCCGCCCATAGAACTACCTGCATGGAGTTTGGCTGTTCTCCCTGTGGCTGCGTGTGTTTCCTCCCATACTCCAAAGACATGCTGGTAGGATAATTGACTCCTGTCCCTAGTTGTGTATGATACAGAAATTATACATTTCTGTAATAGATATTTCAGAGCAATGTGTTTCTTTTCCAAAACATATATGCTAATGTTGGCAAGGAATCTGGTTAAAGTGTTTTTGATTTGTAAGGTGATATTGGTATACAATGAGATGCAGACATTTCTTCTCATAGCTTCGGGACTTGGAAAAACACAACAATTTTGGAGAGAAATGAGCTAATATGTCTGGCCACAGGAGTACAGAAATGTGATTCTGTTTGCATATAATCACAGCTTTAAATCAAGAAGCAGCTATCTCTAATCCAATGTTAAGGGTACAATTACAGGCTCAGCATCTAACTCTGTGGTAAAAACTGCAGGCAGCAGGACAATGAAATAAATAGGATATATCCCATTGAGAAATGACTCAGTATGCTCTGAGCTATTCTCTAAATGCCTTAAAGTGGTCCTATCATCATAAATTAACTTGTCAAAATTCAGAAGCACAAAACATCCTACCTGTTGTCATAATCTTTTCTACTACATAGGTTAATGTAGGCTGGCGAATATTGATGTTACTAAACATTACTATTGTAGATGACCAAACTGTCAGGGAACTTCAGTTTAAAAAGGCATTTTTTTTCATAGTAATTATGCATTTTTTTTTTTATGTTACTAAGTTCCAAACCCGAACCAGTACTCAGGAATTTCTAGCATTTGCCAGATTGTTTGCTTTGTCTGAAAACATTATAAAGCTGGTATAATTTTCTATGGGCTAACCAGAAAAAATACCACTCTACTGCCTATTCAAACATAAAAGATGCTTAGCAAAGAGCAAGACTTTACAAGCACTGGCTCAGACTAACATTCTGCTTATTTCTGCATACATAAGGGGCTGGCATGGCTGAGGGCACCTCTGGGTCTTTGAGAGTTCATAAAGCTTCTCAGGCTCTCACAGCACTATTTAAACCTTAGTCATTATGATTCTCACACCTCCTCAAAACCTTCATCAGATTCGTCCAAAACTGTCAGTCTTACTTCAAATTTCAATAGTTTTTTATTGAGGAATAACTTTGTGAATTTATGAATGAGGGTTTGGGAGGGCAGGGGTTCTGCACACATATCTAGTAGAGGGCAAACAGAGTCCCCCTTACAGTTGTTTTTATTTTTTATTTTTATTTTTATTGTTTTTTTTTTACATTTCTGTATTTCTTCTTTACTTTTAGCTAGATTTAAAATGGGTTTAATCACCACATGTTAGGTGCACTAAATCTCTACATCCCTGTTACCCCTATTGCCATAGCTTCTAATAAATTTAGTCCTGTATTTATAATGTCAGACATGCTTAAACCCTTACAAACCACTTTGAGTTACAGGTAAGCCTAGATTAAGGCTTACCTGTAGGTCCAAGAAATATCTCCTAAACGGTTTAGGAGATATTTGCCAAAAGACAGGCACCACTGTCTACGGCGCATTCCGTTAACAGCAATATGCCGCGAGTGGTGGCTCCCGTGCGCATGCGCAGAGTGACGTCATTGCGGCTCCATCGAATGACAGCACCGGAGCAGCGAGACCTACCAAGAAGATGGAGGCTCCGTACGCAAGGGGACAGCGGTGACTTCACTGGCTCCTGTGTCAGGTAAGTGACATATAATGGGCTACTATGCAATAGTAGTCCATTATGCTTTACCTTTGCAGGGAAACAAAGAGGAAGTAAACCCATCAGTGTTTACTTCCTCTTTAAAGGGAGAGGCAGAGGTTCTGCATCAGCAGCTAGTAGAGGGAAAAAAGGTTCTGCATTAGCAGCTAGCATAGAATGCATTACGATAAAAAACCTTCTGCCTTTACAACCACTTTAACCGCTTCCCGACCGGCGCACGACGATGTACGACGGTAGAATGGCACGGACAGGCATAAGGGCGTACAGGTACGTCCCTTTAAATTTGCTGACATGCATGGGTTCAACGGACTGGATCGCCAAGGGGATACCAACGATCGTCTCACAAGAAGGAAGAACGGGGAGATGCTATAGTAAACAAGCATCTCCCCGTTCTGCCTAGCAACAGTGACACTGATCTCTGCTCCCTGTGATTGGAGCAGAGATCAGTGATGTCCACAACCCAGCCACGCCCCCCACAGTTAGCAACACGCCCCTAGGACACACTTAACCCCTACACTGCCACCTAGTGGTTAACCCCTTCACTGCCAGTGTCATTTACACAGGAATCTGTATAGCACTGATTGCTGTATAAATGACAATGGTCCCAAAAATGTGTCAAAAATGTCCGATGTGTCCGCCATAATGTCGCAGTTACAATAAAAATCACTGATGCCGCCATTACTAGTAAAAAAAAAATTATTAATAAAAATGCCATAAAACGATGCCCTATTCTGTAAACGCTATAACTTTTGTGCAAACCAATCAATAATCGCTTATTGCTATTTTTTTTACCAAAAATATGTAAAAGAATATGTATCGGCCTAAACGTGTGTTTTAAAAATGTGTTTTTTTCAAAATTGTCGCTCTTTTTTTGTTTATAGCGCAAAAAATAAAAACCGCACAGTCGATCAAATACCACCAAAAAAAATCTCTATTTGTGGGAAAAAAAAGGACATCAATTTTGTTTGGGAGCCACGTCGCACAACCGCGCAATTGTCAGTTAAATCGACGCAGTGCCGAATCTCAAAAAGTGGTCTGGTCTTTAGCCAGCAAAATGGTCCTGTCTGAAAGTGTTTAAGGAGTTTGTAAGGAATATCAAATGTAGGTATCCAGCAGCAGCAGCAGGGATGACCAGATCAGTGAGCTACACTTAAGGAAAAGGGAATCAAATTGAATATCCAACACCAAATAACCATAAACAAGGTAACAGTGAAAAATAGATGTGATAGTAAAGCAAAAACTGAACTAACAACCTAACTATAATTCACTAAGGGACCCTCCCGTGAGCAGGGGAAGATCTGAACTGGGACTGGGAACATTATCTGGACTGGGACTGGGAACATGGGAAGCAGAGATGGGGAAACAGGATACAGAATGCTGAATGCAAGGTACAAGATACTGGATGTAGGGTACAGGATACAGGATGCAAGATACAAGGTACAGGATACCAGATCAGACAGGGAAGCAGCTCACAGGCAGAACACTGAGGCACAGATATCAGTTAGGGGAATAATTACTGTATATAGTGTACCAACATCTGATGGAGCCTAATTACTGGGATCAGCTGGCTGCTTGGAGACCCACTGGTGGCCATTGGATTGAGCTCTTCGGCTCTTGGAACCACATGTAGCACTACCCCCATAGGAGTCGCTGGTGTCCGGGTCCCCACTGCTGCACAGCCAGTCACACAGCTTTTCCTTCATTCAATGAAACTCAGTAAACAGTCCTTGGCTTGTTTTTTGGTTTTTTGTTTTATTAGGGTATAACTTGAATGGGGTAGGGAATTATGGAATGCCCAACTTGAAAATGTCCAGAACAAAAAGGGGGCAACTTTTTCCCTATTTACAAATAAACCCTCTTCTTCCTTCCTCCTGCACAAACTTAGTTCACTATGTACAGCTCCTGCTGATCCCTCCAGTGGAATTAACAGTCTTTAACAATTCAGTAGCAGCCCATTACAGGCTAGGAACATCTCATTCCTTTGTGGATAATTTAGCAAGTTGAGTGAACAGCATCTTCTTTTGCCTCCCTGTAGACACTGAGCCCAGTTCTACCACTGCAGAAAATTACCTTTCCCCTGCACCTGCTGATCACTCCGATAAAATTACCAGTCTTTGTCAATTCAGCAGCAGCCGATTACAGGCTAGGAACATCCCATCCCGTTGTGGATAATTTTACACATTGTGGAGTGAACAGCATCTCCGGCTATTTGTTTTATACTGTTTTGTACATTAAAACTTTGCATTCTTTTGTGAGTTTTTATGGAACATGTATGCTTAAATGTGTTCAAATAAAACGTTTTTTCTACCAGTTCTACCACTGCAGAAGACTACCAGCATACTGGCTGCCACAACACTTGCTTCCCCCCGTCCTCCTGACTGGCACACACATGGAGATTCCCCAGGGCAAGGTTAGATGAAGACTTGGCACACTGAAGTCTTCAAGAGAGCACTGTTACAGCTGACAGTCTCTCCCCTTGTCTTTGTCCCTGCCCTGCACGTGCTGATCTACTCACTATCTCTGCTTGCTCTCTCCTGCTGTCTCTCCAGTCTGAATCCCTGTAACTGTCTCCTGTGGGGGATATCCTTCTAGGCCAGCTTTTTCAAGCTCCATCCCAAGGTAAAACCCCTCCCCGGCAGGGGTCCCTCAAGGGCTACCAACAGCCTCTCCTCAGCTCTGCTTCTCCATCTTCCACCCGACTCCCCTGCTGACATGACCCATGTCTATTTAGGGGTTTCTCAGTCCCCTTCCAGGCCCACTCCTGAGGGCCCATAAATATTTAAGGCAACCCCCTCCTAGTTTCCGCCCACTAGTTCCAGAACATTCTCCAATATTCTAGAAACAGGGGGAGGCACCAGAGAGCTGCCAGGATGAGTCCCTCAGCCCTGAACTCTTGTAACCCTGACCCAATTACAGACTCACCAGATAACATGAGTCAGAGTATAGTTTGCCTACTCTCACTACTAGTAGCACACACTAGAGGGTGCTACAAACAGTGCAGCCAGGAGGTCTAAGTCCTGACAGGGTTAATACATCCTGCGGCAACTTGTAACCGATCAGGGAAGGTTAACAAAGCACAGGCAGTATGCAGAGAAAATGCAGTAGGCTGAGATGCATCAATAGAATGAAAGTGTAACTGAACAAGAAAGAAAGTGCCACTTACATGTCAAAATCAAGTGATGCTGCTTGATGTTATCTTTCACAGCCAGATGGCTCACATCACAGACTGGGTTAACAGCAGGCAGCCTAACTGGCTCGATAATGACACAAGAAACAGAGCAGCACAGCATACAGGCTGCACAGCGGCACATGCAACACAGGGATGACAGTGGGATTGGCAGCAGATGGGGGGGGGGGGTTATTTATTGAAGGCAAATCCACTTTGCACTACAAGTGCACTGAAAGTGCACTTAGAAGTGCAGTCGCTGTAGATCCAAGGGGGACATGCAAGGAGAATAAAAAAACTGAATTTTTGCTTGTAAATGATTGGATGATAAGATCAGCAGAGCTTCCCCTCATGTCAGATCTTCCCCTGAGATCTAAAGCAACTACACTTCCAAATGAACTTGCAGTGCACTTGTAGTGCAAAGTAGATTTGCCTTTAGTAAATCAACCACAATGTGTTTTCAAGTGGACAGCCCCTTTCTCAAGTCTGATTGCATCTCCTTACACAGAACAATATATACATCCCACAACTGGGCACTTACAATAATATCAAAAGAGAAAAAAACAAGACTATAACCGAAATCAATGACACAATATAGCAACATGTACAATGTAGACTGTGTGGCAAATTACAAATACTAGCGATCTGAAGTCTCATAACATAAATCTAAAACTATTTAAAAATATATATAAAAATATTCTGACTTCATGAGATAAAACATAGTTTACATTGCAATAGTAGATAGCTAATGTTATATAAAAAACAGCGGTGCCTGTCTTTTGGAAAATATCTCCTAAACTGTGTAGGTTTAGGAGACATTTCTTGGACCTACAGGTGAGCCTTAATCTAGGCTTACCTGTAGGTCAAAGTGGTTTGTAAGGGTTTACAACCACTTTAAATGTGTACCATAAATACTCAATCAGAGGTAATAATAAAGTTATCAAGATATTATAGTATTCATTTCAATTTCTTCATTGAGGCCTGGGGGAGATAGAGAGTTGAGAGTGAAAATTCAAACGGTTTCCCACTCACACAATCTCTTGAATCACTCACTGATAGGGAGACTTGCTTGAATAGCTTCAATCAGCCAAACTAGAAGACCATTTGTGTATTGATTATGTTTTTCCACAAAATGCCTGTGTATGCTGTGTTCTATATTGCCTTGCTCAATGAACCTACAGTATTAACGAAAGTGAGCTCATAATTTTCAGATAGTGCGGCCCACATAAAGTACAAAGAATAAAGGACACTGTCGGCAGTAGACCCCTGATTCTGTTGAGCAGTTGTAAAACTCTAAAGTGTGATACGTTTTAGTATCATGGGAGAAAGTGTTCTATGTTGTAGAAATGGGCAAGTGAGGCATTTATCTGTTTTACCCTGAAACATCCCTACTATGTTATTAAAAATGACCTCACTCTCAAAGTGTTTTGTTTGTGTCCAGTTTTTAATTTACTAGGGGCTATATTGATTTTTATGTTAGGCACTCTACAGTATACAAAGGGTTATTTGGTAACTGTGAGACGAATTTAGGTCTTGTAGTAGAAGTTTCCCATTTAAAAAAATTGTGCCCCATTTAACCGGTTATGGAATTGTGTAATGAACTTCTGGGTACCCCTTGTCTAGAAACATTTGGATAAACACCTGACTTTGATTAATATAATCCTTTAATGATGTACAGTTCTTATTCAGTCTACAAAACTGACTCTTAGCAATATTTTTCCTCCACTGGGGAATTTCTAGCGGGCGGCTCTAGGTGATTTTTACAGACTTTTGTGGATAATAAATCCACAGAGTGTCTTCTTGGGTGATTGAGGCTATTTGAGCAAGTCTCCCTTCCTCTAAGAGATTCAAAAGGTTGTTTGAGAGGGAAATATTTTGGATTTTGACTCTCAACTCTCTCCCTCAGACCTCAATGAAGAAATTGAAATTAATGATATAATATCTTGATATCAATATTACATCTTATTGAGTATTTATGGTACACATTTATTAATTTTATGATTTTATGAATAATGTATTTTTTTAAATATTGATCTGGCGTCTTATTATACATTTTATTTTATTTCTATGTACTTTGTAAACGGTGATCTATCTCATAAAGTCACAATATTTGTATATATATATATATATATATATATATATATATATATATATATATATATATATATATATATATATATATATACAGTGTTGGTCATCTTACTTTAAAAAAGTAATTAGTTAAGTTACAAATTACTTCTCCCAAAAAGTAATTGCGTTAGTAACTCAGTTACTACATTGGAAAAGTAATTAGTTACTCAGCAGAGTAACTGACTTTTTTTTTAATATTCTATACGTGTAAGCAAGGGGCGCATTTATTATTATTGTTATATATCGTGTAACCAAGGGACTGCTCTATTATTACTCTTACCAAGGAGCAGATCTGTTATAGCGTGTAAGCAAGGGGCGGGTCTATTATTATTATATTGTGTAAGGGGCAGATGGCTACAGAAGAGGGCGAATGTTAAATTAATGGGCAGAGCTCGATATATAACAATAATAACAAATGCGCCCCTTGGTTACAGTAATACTAGACCCGCCCCTTAGTTACACAATAGACGCCCCTTGCAGAGTAGCATGAGCATCGGGAGCATGCGGCATCACCTCGTACAATTACATGTTAACTGCGCCTGCGCGGTGTAGAGTTCTACAATTTTCGTAAGCTCCGTAGTCCTTCGTACTGCGCAAGCGCTGCACCTGCGCAGTACGACGGTCCTTATCCAGCGGGGGAACTTTTTGGGCAGGACACTGGAATTACACTACTGCCATCTAGTGGCGGTAGATGTAATTGAGGTAACTCCACCCAAGTAATGGGAACTGCGTTACCATGAGGGGAAAAGTAATCAGTTACCCTCTAAAGTAACTCCGTTTATTTTAACTCAGTTACTTACATCACTGTATATATATATATTTTTTTTTTTTTTTAAGTTTTATTTAATGACACTTCAGATCGCTGGTATTTTTAGTCCACCACACAGCATAATTATTTATTTGTACACTTTGCTATATTGTAACATTGTTTTCAGTTATAGTCTCAGTTTTTTATTTTTTTTAAATTGTGAGTGTCCGGTTGTAGGGTGTATACAGTATATGGTTCTGTAATTAGGGATGTACGCCCAGAAACATGTTGTCTCACACACTGTCAGTCCTGTATTGCAAGTGCCGCAGTACAGCCTGTATGCTATGCGGTTCACATTCTTGTGTCATTACTGAGCTGGCTTAAGCTGCCTGTTGATAACCCGGTCTGTGATGTGAGCCATCCGGCTGTGAAAGATAACATCACGCAGCATAACTTGTTTTTGACATGTAAGTGGCTACTTTCATCTCTCTGCCCTGTGTTTTCTCTGCTTTACCAGCTACTGTAACCTATCCTGGCCTGCCATAATTAACAGCTCCTTCCACCTCTGCTGGGCTGCCACCGTTACTACCTCTCTTGAAATACCACTGTAATGTAATGGAATCAAGGTAGTGCACTTTAACTCTTTCCTTACTGGTTTAGCACATTTTATGCTGGGGTTCCACACAGCATTGCTGGGTGTAAACCTCCAGACTGGCACATTCGGTGAGCAACCTACCTGGTCTAAATTGGACCAAAGCCCTCCAATACACCCCCTGTATCCTCCTGTCTGCCTTTTTTCCTCTCATTTCCCTAAGCACAAGCAAATGTCTAAGAGTAGTCTACACTTAGAACAGAACAAACAGTGTCCAAATAAGGTCCCTAACAAGATGTTTGTATTTACTGAAGAACGTTGAAAGGAACAATCAGCCATATAAGATAAAGACGGCACCATACTTATACAGGTTTCAACAGTTCCTCTAAGAAGCGAAGGAAGATAGCAAGAGAGACCTGTGTCCTAGCAGAGGGTAAAACAATGTCCCTGCATTCCCCCGAAGGACAAATGCACTCAGTCTTACCCTGAAATGGTTCAGGCAGTGAGCTAGGAATGACTGTAGTGGATCACAGCTTCGGACTTACATGCATACTATGTTGCTAATTGGTTACATCATATGGCAGGTATAAGGTAAAGGTACGGAGATATGTTTGAGAGATTTTATTGGTTTTATTTAGAGAGGTTATATACAGCCAAACCGTAGGTTTCAGGAGAGTATGATAGGCAGCAGTAGTTCAGAGGTACAAAGTTTATGCGGTACAGGTATACTTGCAGTGAGTTGGAATATGCTGATGGGGTCACTCAGTGTGGTCTGGAGAGGTGTGCTGTTAGCCGTAGTGATGAGTGGTTGGTGTGGCACTGTCTAACCCAAACAGTGAGTAGAGAGTGGGGCGCAGTCCAGCCCAAATGAGGAGTAGTGAGAGGGGGCTCTGTCCGGCCCAAACGAAGGGTAGAAAGTGGGGCTCTGTCCGGCCCAAACGTACAGTGGAAGCTGCAGTGTGCGAATCGTGCACTTAGCCTGGTACAGGTTCTTAGCAAAAACGATGAGTAATTGGCGGCAGCTGTTTAAATAGGAACAAGGGAGGAATCAGGTGATGTAGCTGTGACATCATCTCTGTGCTGCGGAGATAGTGGAGATGACTGAGCCTCCAGCCAGTGGATGGATCAGACATTACATACCCCAGTGAATGGGAGAAGACATCGCACTTCTCCCTAAAGTGGAAGCTTAAATGGAATGGGTTCATGGCTACACCATTACTGTTGGGGTTAGGTCCTAGAAGAGAAATGCTTTCGCTTTATCACGACAAACTCAAGCTCCCAGCACTAACCCATCAAAGTACTTATACAGATTTCCAGGAACATCACACACCCGTAAAGCACAGTTGCCAAGCAACCTAGGGAAGGGTGCTTGGAACTACAACAGGGTCTCTTCTGCACTCCCCTACTCTATCATTACCAGCTCATAAAAATGAACCAGTCCTGAATCAGCAGTGATTACAAAACCTCTGCAGCTGATGGTATCAGCTACATTTTTCCTTGCAATTCAGCCCCCCAACTAAATAGTAGAGCATACACCATTACCAGCTACAGCCAATGTTGCTGGCCTTCCACAATTGCCACCTTCAACCACCTCTCCTGGCCTGCTGCTGCCACCATTACCAGCTACTGCCACCTCTGAGGGACTCCCACAATTACCAGCTCCTGCCACCTCTGCTGGACTGCCACCATTATCAGCTCCTTCCATATTCCAATGCTCCAGTACTGTAAAGGTACCATACATAGAGGGAGATTTACTAAAATGTGTGCACTCAGAATCTGGTGTAGCTGTGCATGGTAGCCAATATGCTTCTAACTTCAGCTTGTTCAATTAAGCTTTGGCAATAAAATCTAGAAGCTGATAGGTTTCTATGCAGAGCTGCACTAGATTTTGTGCTCTCCAGTGCTAGTAAATAACCCCCATAATGTTTCTGGGGCTGGCCTAAAATGTTTGCCGCAGGGTAAATCATGATCTGTGTCTTCTAGTTTGCAGGCTATTCCTGTGCTCTTGCACTCAAAAATATTTGAAGCTATTGTCTCTCTAAAATAATAAACTCTAAAAACTGCCGGCTTACATTGTGGCCTAATAAAGCTGTTATTGTCTCTAAAATGATACACTCTAATTTTTATTCCATGACAAAATCTTGCCTCGTCTCTCCATCTTACTTCGTGGCCTACTAAAACTGCTTAAAAACTGTGCAATGACCATACAATATTTATAGGTATTGTATTAAGTAATGCACTCTCATTTTATTTCCTGATAAAACCTGCTTCTTTTCACCCTCCCAATGTGACCCAATAAAGCTGCTTTCAAACTATGCATAAACTGTACAATATATCTACAGTGCCTTGCGAAAGTATTCGGCCCCCTTGAAATTTTCAACCTTTTTCCACATTTCAGGCTTCAAACATAAAGATATAAAATTTAAATTTTTTGTGAAGAATCACCAACAAGTGGGACACAATTGTGAAGTGGAACGAAATCTATTGGATATTTTAAACTTTTTTAGCAAATAAAAAACTGAAAAGTGGTGCGTGCTAAATTATTCGGCCCCTTTACTTTCAGTGCAGCAAACTCACTCCAGAAGTTCAGCGAGGATCTCTGAATGATCCAATGTTGTCCTAAATGACTGATGGTGATAAATAGAATCCACCTGTGTGTAATCAAGTCTCTGCATAAATGCACCTGCTCTGTGATAGTCTCAGGGTTCTGTTGAAAGCGCAGAGAGCATCATGAAGACCAAGGAACACACCAGGCAGGTCCGTAATACTGTTGTGGAGAAGTTTAAAGCCGGATTTGGATACAAAAAGATTTCCCAAGCTTTAAACATCCCAAGGAGCACTGTGCAAGTGATCATTTTGAAATGGAAGGAGTATCAGACCACTGCAAATCTACCAAGACCTGGCTGTCCCTCTAAACTTTCAGCTCAGACAAGGAGAAGACTGATCAGAGATGCAGCCAAGAGGCCCATGATCACTCTGGATGAACTGCAGAGAACTACAGCTGAGGTGGGAGAGTCTGTCCATAGGACAACAATCAGTCGTACAGTGCACAAATCTGGCCTTTATGGAAGAGTGGCAAGAAGAAAGCCATTTCTCAAAGATATCCATATAAAGTCTCGTCTAAAGTTTGCCACAAGCCACCTGGGAGACACACCAAACATGTGGAAGAAGGTGCTCTGGTCCGATGAAACCAAAATCAAACTTTTTGGCCACAATGCAAAACGATATGTTTGGTGTAAAAGCAACACAGCTCATCACCCTCAACACACCATCCCCACTGTCAAACATGGTGGTGGCAGCATCATGGTTTGGGCCTGCTTTTCTTCAGCAGGGACAGGGAAGATGGTTAAAATTGAGGGGAAGATGGATGCAGCCAAATACAGGACCATTCTGGATGAAAACCTGTTGGAGTCTGCAAAAGACCTGAGACTGGGATGGAGATTTATCTTCCAACAAGACAATGATCCCAAACATACAGCAAAATCTACAAAGGAATGGTTCACAAATAAACGTATCCAGGTGTTAGAATGGCCAAGTCAAAGTCCAGACCTGAATCCAATCGAGAATATGTGGAAAGAGCTGAAAACTGCTGTTCACAAACGCTCTCCATCCAACCTCACTGAGCTCGAGCTGTTTTGCAAGGAAGAATGGGCAAGAATTTCAGTCTCTCGATGTGCAAAACTGATAGAGACATACCCCAAGCGACTTGCAGCTGTAATCGCAGCAATAGGTGGCTCTACAAAGTATTAACGCAAGGGGGGCCGAATAATTTTGCACGCCCCACTTTTCAGTTTTTTATTTGCTAAAAAAGTTTAAAATATCCAATAGATTTCGTTCCACTTCACAATTGTGTCCCACTTGTTGGTGATTCTTCACAAAAAATTAAAATGTTATATCTTTATGTTTGAAGCCTAAAATGTGGCAAAAGGTTGAAAAGTTCAAGGGGGCCGAATACTTTCGCAAGGCACTGTAGATGGAAATAATGCACACATTTTTATTTCTTGAAAACAAACTGCCTCGTCTTTCCCTCCTAAATTGTAGCCCAATAAAGCTGATTGCATACTTTGCATTAAGTATACAATATTTCTGGATATTGTCTCTAAAATACTACACCCCATATTTTATTTCAGGGTGAAAATTTTCTTTCATTGCAGCCTAAAAAAGCAGCTTACACACTCCAAAGCCACTATGCTATGTGTGCCTTTTGTCTTTGAAATAATACACTCTAAATTTTATTTCAGGCTAAAAACTGCCTCATCTCTGGAACCTGGGGTTGGGACTTTGAATTGTTTTTGTTTTTTTTGCACTGTTTTTACATTTTATTATACCTTTAAGACAATACAGTGGAACCTAGAAAAAAGTAGCTCACAAACTATAACATGAAATTCTTTTAGGGAAGTAGCTTTATTTTTTTAAGAGTACGCTTTGCTGTAGCTTTTAGATGTTGTTGTAACCAAAACTACTTGGATTTTTAAGTTGAAATACAGCTTGAAGACATCTTTCATGTAATGGAAAGGATAGGTATTATTCCCATGTAACCCTCAAAGTTGCATGCCAAGCTCCCATTTGTTTAACAATTCCTTGTTATTAGCCTTGAAAATGTCAAGGATTGATTTTCAGGCACTGATGTTGGACGAGAAGGCCTGGCACGCAGTCTCCACTCTAATTCATCCCAACGGTGTTCTAGTGGGTTGAAGTCAGGACTGTAGTCCAGTCAAGTTCCTTCACCCCAAATTCGCTCATCCATGTCTTTATGGACCTTGCTTTGTGCACTGGTCAAAATCATTTGGTGGAGGGGGAATTATGGTATGGGGTTCTTTTTCAGGGGTTGGGCTTGGCCCCTTAGTTCCAGTGAAGGGAACTCCTAAGGCGTCAGCATACCAAGACATTTTGGAAAAAATAATGCTCCCAACTTTGTGGCAACAGTTTGGGGGTGGCCCCTTCCTGTTTCAACATGACTGCGCACCAGTGCACAAAGCAAGGTCCATAAAGACATGGATGAGCGAGTTTCGGGTGGAGAAATTTAACTGCGATCCTAGAAATTTACTTTTGCTTTATGCTGTATTTACCGCATAAAGCAAAATCGCTTGGTAAATACAGCATAAAACAGGAGTGAAAGTAAATTCACAAAGAAAAAAAAATATGCATTTGGTAAAAAAGTAGTGGTCTCGGCGATGTTTAAGGAACCGGCATCCTTAATCAATAAACAACATGGTTATTAAGTAGCGGGCAGTCGCTGTGTCCTTAACAACCGATCAGCGGGGTTCCACTATTTATTATATATTTTTTATATATGCCTTACACTGTGTAAGGCATATATGAAAAATACTATTTTTATGATTATGTGTGCAGCAAGAGCCAGGAAAAGCCAAGTTAATAGTAAAGTTTTGTTTACTACAACCAGGAAATCAATACTCAGAAAGTTGCAATGGCCTGATATGCTTTTGATAGTCCATCACAGTACATTCATTCTATGCAAACTGCTAGTCTTATTTCATCAAGTCCCAGTTTACATTTTCATTCCCTCCATGTATACACATAATCCTTGCTTCAAGCTTAAATACTATTGAGGTGAAAGGAATAGACTTGTAAATCCAACACTCCAGTAACTGTGACATAGCACATTTTACTGCCCAGCAAACTTTGAATGGAAACTTTGTGGAGCAGTTGGACACTATATGCCAGTCTTCTAGTGAAGTGCCCATAACTCAGGGGTAAAGGGGCAAATCCATATCTGATGATGGAGGAGATACATCTGCCAGGGCATAATGTTATAATCCCAGACACAATTGGGTTGGGTTGTAGGAAACAACATAGATCCTTGGCACGCTGGGATTTTGTTAAAATCTTGGGACAGTCCCATGGAATCTGGGCAAGGTGGGTGGTATGGCATTTTGTCATTATTTCTAATTAAGCAGTGTTCACCTAAGACATTATGAAACGGGCATAGTTTTTGCTCACCTGTGTGTACAAAGTAGTTAGATCTGGGGGAATTTTGATTTTTCATGTTCATGTCCCATAGACTTTAATAGAGTTCGCATGTTCGGTAGAACTTTTTCCCTGTTCGAAATGTTCTGGTGCGAACTGAACCGGGGGGTGTTCGGCCCATATCTACTTGTGTTACTGTTCTTCCACAATGCATCACTGTCAGAAGGATGAAGTGTATGGCCAGGTCATGCACATGGTAAAAACTGCTCTCAAATACACTTGGTTTTGGCCCTGCACATGTGTGGACATGCACGTCTGACTGGCATTGGGCCAATCTCTCTTTTAAAGAACAACACATTGAGGAGTAGTTGCTAAGTGGGCATCAGCTTTAGAAACCTGTGACCTGACCTATGTTCTGCTGCTCTATGCTTGATTAGGTTTGACTCCTGAGTCCATTGTATCCTCATCTCCTGGTAATGATTCTGGCTTGTGCTCTGACTTCATCTTGATCCTACTGATTTCGATTTGGTACTTTGATTGCCTTCCTGAAATTGACCCAACCTGGATTCTAACCCTGCTTCTGCTTCCTAACTAGTCAGCTATTGCTACTTCTGGCTCGTTTTTGCTACGGCTTGCTTCTGCATCTGCGGATTCCTAATTTCCACCAGATTTACCAACTTCAGGGTATGTTGGACAGGTGGGCGTTAAAGATCCTTTCATTCAACTGCTCCTCTTCTATTCACAGAACGTGATGCATTGTGGGAGATGACACTGTGATGCTGCCACTATACATTGACCAAGCCCTGAATTAATCCCACTTAAAAAGCGCACAGTTATTTTGCTGTTTTTTTTTTTTTTAATGTGATGGAGAAGAAGGCATGCAGTGTATACACAAATAGGCTTCACTCTATACATATTAGTAGGACTTATTACCATTAGTATTACCATTCTTGATCAGTAACTATATTTAATTGATTTCTGCTTCTTCTTGCAGAGAAATATTGCCTTAATATATCAATCATGTTCACTAGTCTCAGGTCTTGACAGCTCTGAAACCCTGCTATTACTAGTACAAAGACTTTTATTATCATCTGTAGACACATCTCCTTAGTTCTGTATAATTCAGCACAAGGGAGACACCTAATGGTTTGTGAAAGCACCTTGAAATCCCTATAGTGTATGCTTTACCATTCAAGATCAGAGTATTGGATTTGTAAATTGATAGAAGTGTCATCTTATAATAACATGTATTACTTTGTTCTAATTAATATGGTAAAATGTGGAAATACCCTACAAATGTACATTTTATAATGAGTGATGTACCTTTTATGGTGAGTGGTGTCTATATTAATAACTATTTTTTGTAGTGTTGTGATTCCAGTAAAAAAAAGTCAGTTTACTTGTGTTCTTTTCTGGAGTGCTCTGTGACAGACAGAAATTAACAATGGGGCAACATAAGACGTTTTTTAACTTTAATGTTTTTTTACAAATTATCCCCAATTCCCATTCCAGTTTGATCCACAGTTATGATTTTCTAAATCCATTAAAAATTAAAATCTCTCTTCCTTGCATTCATAGTAACAATAGTTTATAGAAAGAATAGAATATTCCTGTTGAACTTGAGGTCATATTGCAGATATCACTGCAGCAATTTTTTTTTAAGTACAGGATCTTATTTATGAAGCTTTGAATATACGATTTTGCGGATAATATGACTTTCTCTGGAATTTTCTGTTCACAGTAGTATATGAACTATTTATAAAGATTTTTCAGCAGTCCCATTCAGTAGCTGAAATGACTGATTTGACAATAATTTTTGTTTGGCCTGTCTTCTAATTCATTACACTGCAAGCAAAAGTTATTCTTAGAAAATGTAATGAATCAGTTCACCTCACTTTGAGGGCTCATTTACGCTGCCTTTCACAATTTTGGACCATGTACCACGATCTTTGTTTCTCATCTAGACAAATTAGTCAGCTATATTCAAATGTCAATTGGAAGGTAATGTGATGTTTGCGATATATGGTGACTTGTTTGCATGCATGTGCTTACGTGGATTAAATATGGTCATTAATTCTCTTGTAACTATAGTTAGTGTCAAGCCAGAACAACATTCATGTGTCATGTGGATGGATTGCGGTCATGAATGGTTGCAGAAAAGCCGCCTTGTCTCTTATGCCGCGTACACACGGTCGGAATTCTCGTCGGAAAAAGCTCTGATGATGTTCCCATCGGAATTCCGGCGGAATTTCACTCAAACTGTCTTGCCTACACACGGTCACACCAAATTCCGACAGTAAATAACACCACGCCTTAAAAAACGTTCGACTGCACTATAAAAGGGAAGTTTAATGCTTCTGAGCATGCGTCGAATTGTTTCCGAATTTTGCGTGTCGGAATTGCATACACACGATCGGAAAATCCAATAAAAAGGTTTTTTGTCGGAAAAATTAAGAACAGGTTCTCAATCCAAAGTCCGTCGGAAATTCCGACAGAAAAAGACCGATGGGCATACACACGGTCGGAAAATCCGATGAAAAGCTCCCATCGGACTGTTTCCATCGGAAATTCCGACCGTTAGGATTGATGGGAATGATGTTGGGGGTTTTACTGAATAGAAAATCTTATCTGAAGCAGACCTATGGGGGTGAGGCAGCCTGGAAATGGAGAACCAGTGGCTCTCTGTGGTACATACTATATATACAGTATCTCACAAAAGTGAGTACACCCCAATTACACTTTGCTACAATGTAAAGTAGTGAATGTACAGCTTGTATAACAGTGTACATTTGCTGTCCCCTCAAAATAACTCAACACTTAGCCATTAATGTCTATACCTCCGGCAACAAAAGTGAGTACACTCCTAAGTAAAAATTTCCAAATTGGGTCGCATTAGCCCTTTTTCCTCCCCAGTGTCATGTGACTCGTTAGTGTTAAAAGGTCTCATGTGTGAATAGGGAGCAGGTGTTTTATATTCAGTGTTATCGCTCTCACTCTCTCATACTGGTCATTGGAAGTTCAACAGGGCATCTCATGGCAAAGAACTCTCTGAGGATCTGGAAAAAAGAATTGTTGCTCTGCATAAAGATGGCCTGGGCTATAAGAAGATTGCCAAGACCCTGAAACTGAGCTGCAGTATGGTGGCCAAGAACATACAGCCCCCACAAACGCCCCATAATGTTTTATATTCGCAGAATGGGCGAACATCCGATATTCGAGTCAAACTTACGTTTGACTTGGATGTCGATACCATCCCTATTTATAGGTAGTAGATTTTTGGTCGCTATCACCAGCCGAACACGAGTTCTAGAGGCGATACCTAGTGGTTTGGTCATACCCTGACGGCTTTCGAGTTACAGGCTTATCAAAGCTTGCCTTCTGGTAAGCACACCATTAGAGCGGTGGTGGATTAAGATCACTTGGTGGAGTTCCTTTCACATTCACGTTTTTGGAAACTACATGTCACCATAAACTTTTCTTTGTGTCACCATCACTTTTAGTTTGAATTGGACTTTATTGTATGAATAATTTGTTCACACAGATTTTTTTCAATATTTTTATTTCAATAATTTTCATTTAAATGTTTTCATGTGATTTTATTCATATTATCACTTTAGCGCGGCTTTTTTTCACTGTATATTTAGGTAGTAGAGTAGCTCTGTTTAATTTGTGTCATTTGGGACACCCTATAGTATTTTAAAAAGTTTGGGACTTCGAAACCTCCAAACAATTTCAGGGCGTAAAGGGTCGTGCGGGCCAACCTACAACCCCTAGAGCCCCAGGTATACTTTTCGAAAGCTGGATTGGCATTTTTAAGATCAAGGGAAGGAATGGTAATGGATAATGTGCATGAATAATACAAAACTCTTGGAAACAAGGTAAATTTTATTGTAGTTTTATTGAGAATAAGTAGTCCACTCATTTTGCAAAAAGGAGGTAAAATTTGGCAGCAAGCCAAAGATAGTGCTTATGCTCACACTGGAAGAAATACCATTACAAGTCCAGTTCACTTTTAGTTCACTCATATTATTTTCAATCTCAAACCCTGATGAAGGGAGCATTTTTGAACCCCTGAAAGGCATTGGCTACACTTTGGATTGTCCACCTGACTTTCGTTGTAATTAAGTCATATCCTAACCTTTTAGCAGTGGTGGGGCACTTCAGTTTACACTTTTGTTACATTACAGTACAAGCCAAGGAGACCATGGAGATCCTCTGATGTGTGGAAGATACCGGCCTGGGAACCAGATTACTTCCATCAACATCAAGACTTTAAGATATCAATAAGATAAACTTATGGGTCCAGCACTATTTTTCTTTCTTTCCTTTCCTCAAAAAATTCCTAAGCAAGGCAGTGAAAGGGACTGCCAAGTAACGATAATGGAAGAGTTGTAATAATAGAACCTGTCAGATTTACTTTAACCATTTGCCAACCAGCCTCCGTCGTTATACGGCGGAAGGTCAGCTCTTCTGCACGAATCGCCAAAGCGTGCCCATGGGTTGACGGGACTCGATATCCTCTAGCGACCTGCGATCACCTAGTACAGAGGCAGAACGGGGATCTGCCAGTGTAAACGAGGGGATCCCCGTTCTGCCAGATGACATGTCAGAGATCTTCCATTCCCAGAGATCGGGAACAGTGATTTCTGTCATGTGCCTGGCAGCCCATCCCCCTACAGTTAGAACACACCAAGGAAATACACTTAACCCCTTGATCGCCCCCTAGTGTTAACCCCTTCCCTGCCAGTGTCATTTTTACATTTACATTTTTAAAAATGCACTGATCACTGTAATAATGTCACTGGTCCCCAAAAAGTGTCATTTGGGGTCAGATTTGCAGTCCCGCTAAAAATGGCAGATCGCTTCCATTACTAATTAAAACAATAAAAAATAAATAAAAGTCCCTAAATCTATCCCATAGTTTGTAGACGCGATAACTTTTGCAAAAACCAATCAATATATGCCTATTGCAATTTTTTGGGGGATTTGTATTATAGCAAAAAGTAAAAATAATAGTTTTTCTTCTCAAAATTGTCGCTATTTGTTTATAGCGCAAAAAATAAAGACTGCAGAGGTGATCAAATACCACCAAATAAAAGCTCTATTTGTGTGAAAAAAAGGACGTCAATTTTGTTCGGGTAAAGCATTGAATGACCACATAATTTTTAGTTATAGTGTAGCAGTGCCGTATCACAAAAAATGGCCTGGTCCTTAACCACTTTAGCACCGGGCGATTTTACCCCCTTCCTTACCAGAGCACTTTTTGCGATTCGGCACTGCGCCGCTTCAACTAACAATTGCGCGGTCGTGCAACGTTACACCCAAACAAAATTGAAATCCTTTTTTTCCTACAAATAGAGCTTTCTTTTGGTGGTATTTGATCACCTCTGCGGTTTTTATTTTTTGCGCTATAAACAAAAGAAGAGCGACAATTTTGAAAAAAAGACACAATATTTTTAACTTTTTGCTATAATAAATATCCCATTTTTTTTTAAAAAAACTATTTTTTTACTCAGTTTAGGCCAATACGTATTCTTCTACATATTTTTGGTAAAAAAAATTGCAATAAGCGTATATAGATCGGTTTGCGCAAAAGTTATAGCATCTACAAAATAGGGGATAGATTTATTGCATTTTTTTTTTTTTTTACTAGTAATGGCGGCGATCTGCGATTTTTTTTTCGTGACTGCGACATTGCGGCGGACACTTCGGACACTTTTTTTTTTTATAAAGTGTTTTTATTGAATTTTAAGTAACACAGAACAAAACAGCCTATTGGGCATACCCAGGCTCAATCACTAGTATAGAACTAACCAACAGAGGAAAAAATAAATAAAAAATTAAACATCCTAGTAAAACCACTGTACGCTCAGCCACCTATGCAGGATGTGCAGAAACATATTGTACTTCCACCTATACCCTACAAAGCTTCCAGTAGATAATCATAGAATGAAGAGCATAATAGTCATACACCGTCTACTGATTCATACTCCTACTCCCCCTCCTCCCCATACTTCGGACACTTTTGACACATTTTTGGGACCATTCACATTTACACAGCGATCGTTGCTATAAAATTGCAGTGATTACTGTGTAAATGTGACTGGCAGGGAAGGGGTTAACACTAGGGGGCGCTGCAGGGGTTAATGTGTTCCCTAAGGTAGTGATTCTAACTGTGGGGGGAGGGGACTCACAAGGGGAGGAGACCGATCAGTGTTCCTCCGTACTGGGAACACATGATCGGTCTCCTCTCCACTGACAGGATGTGGAGCTGTGTGTTTACACACACAGCTCCGCAGTCCCACACGGTCCCACTGTTTTCACGGGCAATCGCGGGTGCCCGGCGGACATCGCGCGCGCCCCCTAGGCGGCCGGGAATGGTAGGACGTCATATGACGCCCACCCAGGATGGGAAATCCACCTTGTGGGCGTCATATGACTATGGGTGGGTAGGGAAGTGGTTAAAGGGGTTGTAAACCCTCTTTTTTTAAATAACAAACATGTCATACTTACCTCCACTGTGCAGTTAGTTTGGCACAGAGTGGCCCTGATCCTCCTCTTCTGGGATCCCACAGCGGCAACGGTGGCTCTTTCCCGCATCGAGTGTCCACATTGGAGAAGGCTCTCCTAAGGTGGACACTCATGCAGGCGCGCTCCAAAGTCCTGCATCTGTGTCCATTCATACAGAATGCAGGACTCGGCCCCGCCTTCCAATGCCGCGTCATTGGATTTGATTGACAGCAGCGGGAGCCAATGGCTGTGCTGCTATCAATCTATCCAATCAGGACATGAGACACCAGCTAGAGCTGGTGTGCTCGTTCCCGGCCAGAGGATGACAGTGTTCAGGTAAGTAAAACGGGGGGCTGGGAGGCTGCAGCACCACAGAAGGTTTTTCACCTTAATGCATAGAATGCATTAAGGTGAAAAACCATGAGGGTTTACAACCCCTTTAAGGAGGCAAATCCTTCCGGTTCTTAAGTGGCTAAAGGCAAAGTTCATCTTTTCCAGAAATTAGCCTAGTCATGTAGTCATGGAGCCCCAGTAGATATTAAAAATCTATACAGCTCTGAAAATTAATAGTAATTTTACTGTTTTACCTGTAGGCCATTTGGGCCCCATCAGAAGCGTGGCTAAAAATAACTCCTAGTTGGAAACCTTCACATCCAGCATTGCAGAAGTAAAAATCATGCTAGCAATAAGGCAGAACATGGGGGTTGTTAACTAGGAGTTTTTCAGCCAGGCTTCTGAGGGAACTCTATAGGTATAACATCATTTTACAGAGCTGAACCAAATTTTAATATACAGTATACTATGGCGCCTTGACTGCATAGGCTATTTTCTGGAAAAGGTGAACTTCGCCTTTAAGAACTTCTGATTTGTCATGAATACCCTTAAAGTATATCCCTGGATATACCTAACTAATCTAAAAACACTAAACACTGCTCCAATCCCCCTCCTAACACCTATGCTAAATAATCTGTGTACAGTAATCTGTATATGTACCTATTTTCAAACTGCTCTGGTCCAGTCACATGATCCAATCCCCTGTATCAGCTAGCAGTGGTTTCAGGGGAGAGGAGGGAGCACCAAAAATGGATGAGCCATAGTAAGCCTATGGATGATATCACAGCTCAGGCATTACAACTGTTGTCAAGCACTCTCTCCTATCCCTTGCAGCTGACACTGGCTGACAAAGGGGAGATCATGTGACTAGACCAAATATGTAAATATACAGATCTTTCTTCCACAGATCAGCTAGTATTTGTGTGAAGAGGGTGGAGGAAGCAGTTTTAAGATTATTTAAAGTATCCCTGAATTCTTGGGTGAAACATATTGGGTGCCACATGTGATGAACTGTTTAATTGTGTAGGTTTTCCCATTTTTATCCCTAAACTCTTTTTGACCGTGTGTTATAAAAGCACAGGCTTTGCAATTGGATTTTTTACATTTGTATGTACCGTGAAAGTTAAAAATAGAGGGAATACCACTATGTTTGGGCTGTGATTCCCTTATATTACTTGGTGCTATGCAACTTTTGATCTTCCTGGCACCCCTAAAAACAGTATTGGGCCTTAGCGGTCAATATCGTTAGGGGAATGTGTATTGTGACATAGCTATTTTCAATTAATAGTTTCAAGTATTTCATGTATTCCAATTGCTATATATTGAATTCCACCTCCTGATAATCAAAACTCTTATGCCCCGTACACACGGTTGGAAATTCCGACGGAGAATGTCCGATCGGACCATGTTGTCGGAAAATCTGACTTTTTCCGTTGGAATTTCCGAAGGAAAAAATTTGAGATCCTGTTCTCAAAATTTCCGACAACAAAATCCGATCTGACTGTTTCCGATCGTGTGTAGAGAATTCCGACGGACAAAGTGCCACGCATGCTCAGATCAAATTACGAGACCAAAGCTTTTGGCTACTAGCCTCTACGTAGTTCCGTCGCACGCAACGAACCACGTTCAGAATGGTCGGATTTTCTGACAACTTTGTCCGACCGCGTGTATGCAACACCAGTGTAAGACAAAATTTGTCAGAAAAATTGAGACGGATTTTGTGGTCGGAATTTCCGACCGTGTGTACGGGGGCTAACTGTTAAAGATTGTTGCATCAGAAATTTGTGCTCATACACTGGCAGTTACCAGATCTCCTAAACATTACATATATACAGTGCCTTGCAAAAGTATTCACCCCCCCCCCCCCTGGCTTTTTACCTATTTTGTTACATTACAGACTTTAGTTCAATGTTTTTTTAATCTGAATTATATGTGATGAATCAGTAGTCTAAGTTGGTGAAGTAAAATTTGAAAAATATATACATACAACTATTTTTCAGAAATAATAAAAAGATAATTGGCATGTGCGTATGTATTCACCCCTTTATTATGAAGCCCATTAAAAGCTCTGGTGCAACCAATTACCTTCAGAAGTCACATAATTAGTGAAATGATGTCCACCTGTGTGCAATCTAAGTGTCACATGATCTGTCATTACATATACACACCTTTTTTAAAGGCCCCAGAGGCTGCAACACCTAAACAAGAAGCACCACTAACCAAACACTGCCATGAAGACCAAGGAACTCTCCAAGCAAGTAAGGCACAATGTTGTTGAGAAGTAAAAGTCAGGGTTAGGTTATAAAAAAATATCCAAATCTTTGATGATCCCTAGGAGCACCATCAAATCTATGATAACCAAATGGAAAGAACATGGCACAACAGCAAACCTGCCAAGAGACGGCCGCACACCAAAACTCACAGACAGGGCAAGGAGGGCATTAATCAGAGAGGCAGCACAGAGACCTAAGGTAACCCTGGAGGAGCTGCAGAGTTCCACAGCAGAGACTGGAGTATCTGTACATAGGATGACAATAAGCCGTACGCTCCATAGAGTTGGGCTTTATGGCAGACAATCCATGTTAATTCCAGGTTGTGAGGCAACAAATACTTTTGCAAGGCACTGTATATTAGAAATATCACATGGCCCCGCTTGTTGTTATGAGAAAGTAAACATTCCTATACCAGATTATCTACAAGATTTCAGAACAGACATCCCTTGTCTTAAAATGACACATGGTGGCTCAGAGAGTCAATGGTTAACCGGATGAACCGATGAAAAAGAGGTTCCACCTTCTGGGCTAGGCTTATTAAAATTTTTATGAGCTTATTGTTCAGAACTGAATATAGGACACGTTTAGGAAGCCATGAGGGACAGATCACACACACCCATCAGATGACACACCAATCTGACCACAACATCAGGACATCAACAAAGACATCCATCCAGAGAGACACTCATCATCACGCCTCATCATCTGACACTTCTGGGACACCAAGACACAGCTCCAACTTAGCGAGACCGTTTTGGAAAGGGAGCATTTTTAGGAGACTCTGGCAATGACCATTGTAAGCCAGTATCCATTTTAAAAGGGTAACTATAATACATTGATATTTTGTTGATTGGTTGTTTAATTTGATAGCCTATTGATATATCTCTTGTTATACCTACCTAAATAGCTCTCCCCCAACCTTAATAACATTTAAATTTTTCTCTAATTTTATTTCTGTTTTTCCATTTGAATTATTTTCTGTTTTTGCGCTATTGTAGTGTATCATTTTTAAGTAGTTTAATGTTTATTCCTTCTGTAGGGAAATAACTGTTGGACTCCGTAAAACATAGACCATTGTCTGATAGTTAGTTATTTATGGTTATTTGGTCCACAGGGAGAGTTTAATAATTGTGTTGTATTCAATAAATAGCGATATATATATATATATATATATATATATATATATATATATATATATATATATATATATATATATCGAGCATCATATATGATCTTGATACTTTTATGTAAAATTGTTGTCTATGTCCATCCACTAATCTAACTATTTAGTGTGAATATTTGACTTGGTGAATAAATATTAATTTATTTCCATATTCAGTCTGTATTCACATCGATCATTGTGTTATTAAATTACTTAAAGATCCAGCTTTTCTGGGTAGGGGGCGCTATGCCGCTGGCTTGCTCCTGCTGTGATCACACACAGCAGGAGCCCAGCAGCGGGTACTGAGGACTCGATGTCTGTCGGCACTTATCGATGATAGAGCAGAGAGGCAGAATGGCGGTCTGCCCATGTAAACAAGGCAGATTGCCGTTCTGACAGGAGGGAAGGCATGGATCCTGGGTCTCTGCAAAGCAGGGACTAGGATCCATGTCTTCTCCTAGTAAAAGCACCTCCCACAGTTTAGAAAAACACAGGCTAGGCACACAGTTAACCCTTTGATCGCCCCTGGTGTTAACCCTTTCCCAGCCAGTGTTATTAGTACAGTGACGGTGCGTATTTTTAGCACTGATCACTGTATTAGTGTCACTGGTCCCCAAAAAAAAGTGTCAGTTAGTGTCCGAATGTTCACCGCAATTTTGCAGTCCCAGTATAAGTCGCTGATCACCACTATTACTAGTAAAAAAATATATATATATATATATATATATATATATCCCATAGTTTGTAGCTGCTATATTTTTGCACAAGCTAATCAATATACACTTATTGGGATTTTTTTTTTTTTTACCAAAAATATGTAGCAGAATACATGTTGGCCTACATTTATGAAGAAATTTCAATTTATTCAATTTTTTTATTGGATATGTTTTATTGCAGAAAGTAAACAAAAATTTATTTATTTTTTTTTGAAAATTGTCAATTTCTTTTTTCTTTATAGCGCAAAAAATAAAAATGCAGAGGTGATCAAATACCACCAAAAGAAAGCTCTAATGTGGGAAAAAATTACATAAATTTTATTTGGGTACAGCATTGCATGACCGCGCAATTAACAGTTAAAGTAATGCAGTGCCGTATTGCAAAAAATGGCCTGGTAAATTCTACAATTTCCAGAGGTCAAGTAGTAAATGATATTAAAAATGACCTTCACATTTCAATCAAAAATCGCTGTAGTTTTCTAAAACTGTCAAAAAAATATAATGCAATATGGCAATCTGGAGGCATTCTGTACAATGTTGGTAAACAGAATGCCTCCAGAAATGCTTGTATGATCGGCTCTCTGATCTTCTCAGACATCTGCAATAAGCTACAAGTAAAATTTTAGGTATCCTCTGTAATAGAATTTTATTTTTGGTGAGATAATCCTTTAGGGTTAATTAATTCCAATTTAATTAAGTTTTAATTCACTGCAAATTTCCTCATTAAAACACTGAAAGTGTGCTATCTGGTAAAAATTAATAAGATGTTCCCAATCAGGAGTCAGTCTTGCAAGGACAAAGTGGAACAAGCAACTTTTATCTTCAAAACAGAAAAAGGTACAGAACAGAAAAGTTTGTTAGAATCCTTGTAATATCCTAGATGACCAAGAGGGGATTATTTTTTTTGCAAAAATAATCCAATGCTGACTTTAATCCCATTATGCACCTCTCGGCTTCCTCCCATTTCGCAAAACTGATATATTGGGGATGACAAACTGATTTTAAGTTCAGTTATCCAGTATGGGGTTAAACTGCCCATCTTTGTACATATCAGTTCTTCCAGCTGCTATAAAACTAATTGAAAAAGCAGGAAAGAATCCTCAGGGAATTCTTATAAATGGTTCTAAATGCAAATAAAAATACCATTTAAATATCATTAACAAATGTTCTCAGCCTGTTGGGTAATGCAAGGAAATTGAATTTATATGGCAAAGAGATATAACTGCCAGTCAGTGGAATAATTTGAGGATGTCTTGCTGAAATACTAAATGTGGTTAAAGGACTCAAATATTTCATACACCCTTTAAACAGTAAACATTCTACAAGATGGAAATAAGCCATACAGGTAATAGACTGTGATGCCTAATACAGATGCCTTCTCCTATTTTCTCAGGGGGCACTTCTTATTGGTTTGAACATTAAAAACAGATAGCTACTAGAATTGTTATGTGTTGAATTGACTTGCAGAATTTATAATTTAAATGGCTCTTACCAGGGTGATTTCTAAATTTATAGATGTCATTGTGCTTTTATTCATTGCAGTGTATTAATTACTTTCAGTTAAATTGACTTGAGCTTCATTATTTTTTTTTCTTAAGAGATTACTTTATAAACAATTACCCAAGACAAGAGTCTTCTTATAAAGGACATATTTGTTTGACTTTTAGACCACATCAATGAAAATATTCCCATCATTCATTACCATTCTTTCTGAAATATCCTTATCCCCTCCTATAAACTTGATGTCACACTTTATGAAGGAATAATGATTTTGGGGTTTTGTCATTGCTGCTGGGTAGGCCATGAAGTTTATATGGAAATGATGGTTTAGTGTAGTCCTAAACTATAGAATAGAATACAATAGAGTAAAGCAATCAGATCCTTGTTTTTCCATATAAATTATGCAAGACTTAAATAAAATGTTAAGGTGTTTAAATCTCTGACAAGTCTGATTATCATTTCACATACAATCAACTTTAGGATTACTTACATTGTGTGGAACTCAATTAAACATCATCCACCCACAAACTCTTTCATTTTGATCTGCCCTTCCGCCTGTTCTGAAACAAGACCAAAAGAGCCCAAGGGCCATCTGACTGACCTAGGTAGGACTATCCATGTCACATACACAACATCCTTCCCTACCCCCTACTTACTCCTTTGCTGTTCTCCTCTCTTTACTAACAATTGTCATCTCTTTTTTTCACCTCATCACTTCTTTTTTGCATGTTTCTTATACCAACCAATACTGAACCTACTGACTTCCATTTGGCATAACACTATATAGTAACTTTTTTTAATTTTTCTAGCCCACAAGATTTTATACTTGGTAAGGCTGAAAAGATTGCACTATTTTACTAATCGAACCTTTTCCAGATGATGCAATAAATTATGTGATGCATGTATGATAGCCATGAACCTCAACTAATACGAACATCAGAAAGTTCTGGTGTAGTAATAAACGTTGTACTATGTATAACTGTTTGTGCATCCTCTGTAGAATCTTCAAATCAGCCAAAAACTACCTACAATGTGATGGCCTACATATGCAATCTAATTCAATATATATTTAATCAGCTAGACCAGGGGTCTTAAATTGGCGGTCCTCCAGCTGTTGCAAGACTACAAGTCCCATGAGGCATTGCAAGGCTGACAGTTACAAGCGTGACTCCAACAGGCAAAGGCATGATGGGACTTGTAGTTTTGCAACAGCTGGAGGGCCGCCAGTTTGAGACCCCTGAGCTAGACCCTCGTATTACTCAAATCTGATGAATATTGTACAATTAGATTGTGAAAAGGTGATAAAATAAAAGCTATATTTCAGTATTCACCAGCGGTAAGGGAACAAAAACTACCTGAGCTTAGTGAATGAACCAAAATTATATTCTATAAATATGGCAATCCCCAATTCATACCATGAAAGATAACTCACCATCAATTCTCTATTCAGTCAAAGCAGCACCAAAGCACATTTGGTCAATCTGCATTTTGGTTGTGCAAGGGTTCATAATAAAACATCTAGATATTTTATAGAGTACAGGAGTGAATATTTTTACTTTACTTTCTTTTCTTTATGGGTTTATAAATGAGGCACAGCCTGACCTGCCTAATGACTGGTTAGGAGAAAGGAACACATAGAACTGCATGATGTACCTGTACATTATAGCCATGTGGGTATTATTCACTGTGACACAGCAGGTGCCTAGTAGCATACCATTATCACACATTGACTTAAACATTGGGGCTGAGAGTTATGATTTTTGGTGGTAAAAATAAGTGTTTCTTTTAGTTCTTTCACATATGTAATATGCTTTGGAATTCCACAATCCAAGTTACTTTACTCTCCAAGATGTACAAAATGGTTTGGTACAAAATGATTGCCCTTAACCCATGTTAAATTGTCCACCTTATAAGGTTCTCAGATGTGAGCAATAGATCATCAATATACAGGGTTGCTAATTGCAGTACCTTAACACACAGCAACAAGTACTACTGAGCCACCACATCCAAAGATGACAGGAAGCAAAAGTTTTGTCACAAAGATGATTAACCACTTGACCACTGGGCACTTAAACACCCTTAACCAGTTAACAACCGGCCCATAGCCGAAAAACGGCTACAGGGCGGTTGCTTAACTCTGGGAGGCCGTTAATTAACGGCCTCACAGAATTCTGCTCTTGCGCGCCCCCTGGTGCGCGCACTCGAGAGCATCCATGATCGCCGGGTCCAGAGGACCCGGCGGATCATGGATCACGGTAAACGGCCGCTCATCGCGGCCGTTTACCACGTGATCGCTCCGTCAAATGACGGAGTGATCACATGTAAGCAAACCGGCGTCATTTGATGACGCCGGTTCCTCTCTCCTCCTCTCTCTGTACCGATCGGTACAGTATGAGAGGAGAGGGGGAGGGATCGGTGGCAGCAGTGCTGTGGGCGGGATCTGTAGTGCCCACAGCCTGCTCTGCCACCACCGATCCATCCATCCATGCTCAGCCCTCCCTCCATACCCTGCAATAGCCTGCAGTGTATTGCTGGGTATTGCAGGGTATGGAGGGATGGCTGAGCATGGATGGATGGATTCTCTGCCATCCCCCCCAATACTGTGCCATACCCCCCTATACTGTGCCATACCCCCCAATACTGTGCCATACCCCCCAATACTCTGCCATACCCCGCAATACTCTGCCATACCCCGCAATACTCTGCCATACCCCGCAATACTCTGCCATACCCCGCAATACTCTGCCATACCCCGCAATACCCTGCGATACTCTGCCATACCCTGCGATGCCCTGCCATACCCTGCGATGCCCTGCCATACCCTGCGATGCCCTGCCATACCCTGCGATGCTCTGCCATACCCTGCGATACCCTGAGATACTCTGCCATACTCTGCCATACCCTGCGATACTCTGCCATACCCTGCGATACTCTGCCATACCCTGCGATACTCTGCCATACCCTGCGATACTCTGCCATACCCTGCGATGCTCTGCGATACCCTGCGATACCCTGCGATACTCTGCGATACCCTGCGATACTCTGCCATACTCTGCGATACCCTGCGATACCCTGCGATACCCTGCGATACTCTGCGATACCCTGCGATACCCTGCGATACCCTGCGATACCCGGCGATACCCGGCGATACTCTACGATACCCTGCGATACCCTGCGATACCCGGCGATACTCTACCATACCCTGCGATACTCTGCAATACCCGGCGATACTCTGCGATACTCTACCATACCCTGCGATACTCTGCAATACCCGGCGATACTCTGCAATACCCTGCGATACTCTGCCATACCCTGCAATACCCAACAATACCCTGCGATACTCGCTACGATCAAAGCCAGGATCGTTTTTTTATTTTATTTCAGGCTTTCCAGCCTAGAGGTGAGATGTGGGGTCTTATTGACCCCATAGCTCACTGTAAAGAGGACCTGTAATGCCATATTCCTATTACAAGGGATGTTTACATTCCTTGTAATAGGAATAAAAGTGATCAAAAAATTTTTGGGGGGGAAAAAAAGGGTCAAACTAAAATAAATAAAGTAAAATGAACAATAAAATATATATATATTTTTTTAAAGCGTCCCTGTCCCCGTGTGCTCGCACGCAGAAGCGAACGCATACGTAAGTCCCGCCCACATATGAAAACGGTGTTCAAACCACACATGTGAGGTATCGCTGCGAACGTTAGAGCGAGAACAATAATTTTGGTCCTAGACCTCCTCTGTAACTCAAAACATGTAACCAGTAAACAAAATTAAAGCCTATGGGGATTTTTAAGTAGCGAAGTTTGGCGCCATTTCACGAGTGTGTGCAATTTTGAAGGGTGACATGTTGGGTATCTATTTACTCGGCGTAACTTCATCTTTCACATTATGCAAAAACATTGGGCTAAATTTACAGTTTTGTTTTTTGTAAAGCACAAAACATTTTTTTTCCAAATAAAACACGTTCGAAAAATTGCTGCGCAAGTACCGTGCTAGATAAAAAGTTGCAATGACCGCCATTGTATTCTCTAGGGTCTTTGCTAAAAAAACATATATAATATTTTTGGGTTCTATGTAATTTTCTAGCAAATAAATGATGATTTTTACATGTAGGAGAGAAATGTCAGAATTGTCCTGGGTGCTCCAGAACACCTGATGGCGCTCCCTGCATGTTGGGCCTCTGTATGTGGCCACGCTGTGTAAAAGTCTCACACATGTGGTATCGCCGTACTCAGGAGTAATAGCAGAATGTGTTTTGGGGTGTAATTTGTGGTATGCATATGCTGTGTGTGAGAAATAACCTGCTAATATGACAATTTTGTGAAAAAAAAAAAAATTAAAATAAATCTTGATATTGCAAAGAATTGTGGGAAAAAATGACAACTTCAAAAAACTCACCATGCCTCTTTCCAAATACCTTGGAATGTCTTCTTTCCAAAAAGGGGTCATTTGGGGGGTATTTGTACTTTTCTGGCATGTTAGGGTCTCAAGAAATGAGATAGGCCGTCAGTACTTCAGGTGTGATCAATTTTCAGATATTGGCACCATAGCTTGTGGACTCTATAACTTTCACAAAGACCAAATAATATACCCCAATTTGTACTTATTTTTACCAAAGATATGTAGCAGTATAAATTTTGGCCAAAATTTATCAAGAAAAATTACAAATTTGCTAAATTTTATAACAAAAACGAAGAAAAATTCATTTTTTTTACAGAATTTTCAGTCATTTTTCTTTTATAGCGCAAAAAATAAAAAACCCAGAGGTGATTAAATACCACCAAAAGAAAGCTCTATTTGTGTGAAAAAAAGGACAAAAATTTCATATGGGTACAGTGTTGTATGAATGAGTAATTGTCATTCAAAGTGTGAGAGCACCGAAAGCTGAAAATTGGTCTGGTTATTAACCACTTTCAGACCGGACCAATTTGCAGCCAAAGGACCAGGCCCCTTTTTGCGATTCGGCACTGCGTCGCTTTAACTGACAATTGCGCGGTCGTGCGACGTGGCTCCCAAACAAAATTGACATCCTTTTTTTCCCACAAATAGAGCTTTCTTTTGGTGGTATTTGATCGCCCCTGCGGTTTTTATTTTTTGCGCTATAAACAAAAAAGAGCGACAATTTTGGAAAAAAAAACATTATTTTTTATTTTTTGCTATAATAAATATCCCCCAAAAATATATAAAAAAAACTTTTTTTTTCCTCAGTTTAGGATGATACATATTCTTCTACATATTTTTGGTAAAAAAAATCGCAATAAGCGATTATTGATTGGTTTGTGCAGAAGTTATAGCGTTTACAAAATAGGGGATAGTTTTATAGCATTTTTATTAATAATTTTTTTTTTTATTAGTAATGGTAATAGTAATTAGTAATCAGTGATTTTTATAAAAAATTGGTGTAAACTAAAGCGCTGATATATAATTTAAAAGCCCCAAATCTAATAGAATAAAATAAGATTACTAAATGAAATGCTGCTACCATTAAAAGTGTTCCCACACTTGAAAATAGGTGAAAGGTATACAAATAGCGTATAAATGGTGCGCAATTCCCTTGAAAAAGTCACGTGACCTTGATGCAACGCGTCGGGAGGAGGAGCTTAGGTGACGCCGTGTGATACACGAGCTCAGCAAAGGAGGAGAAGGGCTGACAGCCCAGGAGCGAAAGCCTGACCATTGACATTTTTTATCTGCACTATATCCACCTGGTACACGTGAGTGCATACAACTTGAGGCATCTCATGGGGAGTCTATAGTTAGCAATATTGCGCAATGGTTTTTGTTTGTTTTTTCTCTTTTTCATGTTAAAACCGCGCCGCTCCCGGCGCGCTCCCGATGGCATGGCAGGCATTAAGGAGGGACTTATATATACGCTCTCCTGCCTGTACGTGCCATTCTGCCGACGTATATCGTCATGCGCTGGTCGGGAACCGGTTAAAGGAGCATAAATGTGAATCTTAATTCCTGACCACCTATCATATTTCTTGAGTTCTTGAAGTGCCAGGACAAAATGAACACATTTTGTAAAGAAACACCCCAAGTTATTTTCTGAAAGGTATAGTGATTCTTTTGAAAGTGTCATTTAACTGGACCTTTGCCTTTGCCTTGTATGGACAAAGTAAAGGTTCACTTTAAATAGTGAAAGTGTCCATCTGATCAAAATTAAAAATAAGTACAGTAAAACCTAGGATTGCGAGCATAATTTGTTCCGGAAACATGCTTGAAATCCAAAGCACTTGTATATCAAAGCGAATTTCCCCATAAGAAATAATGGAAACTCAGATGATTCGTTCCTCTTTTTTTGATTATAGCAATGTGATGGGTTGTGTTACCATAAAATGTCCATCCACAAATGGCAACCTCCACAAGGGGATTAGAAACAAACTCCAGCAGGAGCTACAGAGTATAAAGACGAAGAGAGGCCCCTCTAAGTGTAGCAATATGGTTACATTTAACCACTTTAAGACCAGCCTCGTTTGGATTTTAGGTGTTTACATGTTTAAAACAGTTTTTTTTTTTGCTAGAAAAAAACTTAGAACCCCCAAACATTATATATTGTTTTTTTTTCTAACACCCTAGAGAATAAAATGGCGGTCGTTGCAATACTTTTTTTCACACCGTATTTGTGCAGCGGTCTTGCAAGCGCACTTTTTTTTGAAAAAATTCACTTTTTTGAATATAAAAATAAGACAACAGTAAAGTTAGTCCAATTTTTTTATATATTGTGAAAGATAATGTTACGCCGAGTAAATTGATACCTAACATGTCACGCTTCAAAATTGCGCCCGCTCGTGGAATGGCATCAAACTTTTACCCTCAAAAATTTCCATAGGCGATGTTTAAAAAATTCTACAGGTTGCATATTTTGCGTTACAGAGGAGGTCTACGGCTATAATTATTGCTCTCGCTCTACCGATCGCGGCGATACCTCACATGTGTGGTTTGACCACCGTTTTCATATGCGGGCGCTACTCACGTATGCGTTCGCTTCTGCGCACGAGCTCGTCGGGACGGGGCGCTTTAAAAAAAATTTTTTTGTTTTTCTTATTTATTTTTCTTGATTTTATTTATTTTTACACTGTTTTTAAAAAAAATGTAATTGGCTCACTTTTATTCCTATTACAAGGAATGTAAACATTCCTTGTAATAGAAAAAAGCATGACAGGTCCTCTTAAATATGAGATCTGGGGTCAAAAAGTCCTCAGATCTCATATTTTGGACTTCAATGAAAAAAAAAAAAAATGTCATTTAAAAAATGACATTTGAAAATTCCTCTTTAAGAGTTATGGGCGGAAGTGACGTTTTTGACGTCGCTTCCGCCCTCCTATGGTATAGAGATGAGTGGCGGCCATCTTAGCGTCACTCATCTCTATGCACATCAGGGGAAAGGACCCGATCGCCTCCGCCGCTGCCAACGGTTCCGGTAAGCGGCGGAAGGCGCGGGAGAGCGGCGGGAGGGGGGGCACCTCTCCCGCTGCCGATAACGGTGATCTCGCGGCGAATCCGCCGCGATGACCACCATTATCGGACAGCCGACCGGCGCCTGAAGAGATGGATATCTCGGTTGTGGCAGCAGCTGCTGCCGTTACCGAGATATCCCTCTTCAAAAAAGGGACATACATCGTCGTGCGCCGGTCGGAAAGTGGTTAATGAAGGTACAACATTTAGCAACTCACATGGTGGATGATTAAAACAGGCACATCTAAGTATGCAGGCATCCGGGGTAAAGCTGCCCACATAGACCATCCTCTGCACCGCCGTCTCTTACTGCTGTCAGTCTGCAATCATGACCGGGAAAACTACCCTGAAAGTGAGGCTTGAACCGCTCGTGGAGCGCAGCATGGAAGGGATGACATCGATGGCGGTGTGGAGGATGGTCCATGTGGACAGCTTTACCCTGGATGCCTGCATACTTAGATGTGCCTGTTTTAACCATCAACTACGTGAGTTGCTAAATGTTTTACCTTCATTAAATGTAACCATATTGATACACTTATGCCGCGTACACACGTGCGGACTTTTGCCGGCGGACCTAGTCCAGCGGACAATCCCCACGCCGAAACAAACGGCGTGGGGGTTCCCCACCAAATCCAAGTCAGACCCTCATCCGAGCACGCAGCCTGGCAGGCCAGGAAAGGGGTGGGGACGAACGAGCGCCCCCCCCCTCCTGAGCCGTACCAGGCCGCGTGCCCTCAACATGGGGGGTGCCCTGGGGAAAGGGGGGCCGTGCGGCCCCCCCCACCCCAAAGCACCTTGTCCCCATGTTGATGAGGACAAGGGCCTCTTCCCGACAACCCTGGCCATTGGTTGTCGGGGTCTGCAGGCGGGGGCTTATCGGAATCTGGGAGCCCCCTTTAATAAGGGGGCCCCCAGATACCGGCCCCCCACCCTATGTGAATGAGTATGGGGTACGATGTACCCCTACCCATTCACCTAAGGTGTAAAATGTAAAGTACAAAAACACACACACTTTTGAAAAAATATTTTATTGCACTGCTCCGGGGGTCTTCTTCCGTCTTGGGGGTCTTCTCGCCGGACTCCTCCGCTCTCTTCTGCTCTTTTACCTAGCTCTTTCACGAGCGGGGGGAGTCCGGCTACCTTCTTCGTCGTCGCCGCCGTCGTCTGGGGGGGTCTCGATCCGCCTTCGGGGGTCTTCCGGGGGTCTCTTCTGTTCTTGCGGCGGTCGTCGTCTTCCGCGCCGCCGGCACCTTCTTCTTCTTCTTGTCCTTCTTCTTGTTCTTCTTCTTCCGATGTTGACCCATCGCTGTCTCTGCCCGGAATGCCTGTGCCGCTCTGCGCTCGGACTTATATAGGGACATGGGGGACAGGGTCACATGCACATGTCACATGGTGACCCCGCCCCCTTGCGATGTCACAGTCCCGGAGGATGCTGGGACTGTGACAACACAAGGGGGCGGGGTCACCATGTGACATGTGCACGGCCCCCCTTTCCCCAGGGCACCCCCCATGTTGAGGGCACGCGGCCTGGTACGGCTCAGGAGGGGGGGGCGCTCGTTCGTCCCCACCCCTTTCCAGTCCAGAGGATAATCCCCGGGATTGTCCCTTCGTGTGTACGCGGCATTAGAGGCGCCTCTCTTCTCTTTTATACTCAGTTGTGATATGATGCTACTTGTATATCAAGACATCGCTTGTATATCAAGACAACATGTATTAAAAAATGTTGCTAGTCTTGCAAAACACTCTTAAACCAAGTTACTCTCAAACTAAGGTTTTACTGTACATATTCTTTACATTTCTGCAAACAATGCAAGGGCCGAGTCAGATGGGACCCCACCAGGGGCCAAACGGAGAGCAGGCATGGCATAGGTGTAGTGATGTATCCCTAGAGACCTCATTAGTCCGTAAAAAGTATAGGCTGTAAACATAAGTAGAATCAATAAGTATTAGCATAACAAGGTCTCTAGGCATATATCACTACACCTATGCCATGCCTGCTCTCAGTTTGGCCCCTAGTGGTGTCCCATCTGACTCTGCCCCCTCAGCTCCCTGGGGAGGCACCTGCTGCTGCATCTTGGAGCAACACCTGTAGCCATGGTCAAGCTCAGTGGTTAGTATGGGGACCCACAACCCCTCCTACCCTGTGCCTTTAAAACTAATACTGTGCCATATTGCCAAACATATATTGTTTCATTCTAGGTACATTGTTACACACATCCACCCCTGAAGAGCAAGCTGGATCTCGCAAAACTAGTCAGGTAGTATGATGCCTGTGTACTATGACTGCTACTACATTTATGTACCAATATTCCTTGTTTATGTATCTTTTTTAATTGGCAACTGTTGGTATTTATCTATGCATGTAAACAACTTTACTTGAATAAATCACATATTATATTTACTACTGTTATGTTTACTGGCGGAAACGGTACCCACTTCATTTAAAGTCCCGGGGCGAATCCTTCGTTTTATATGTTACAGGGATGGAAGTGTGTTACTGGGGATACCAGACCTTTCCCTTTTCTTTATATTGGAGTCTGGTGGAAGACACCCATTAGCCCAAACCTGGTCTGTTGTCACCCCCGCCAGTATTTACATGTATAAACAATCATTACACTTTGATACTATACTAGCTACTCATCCTCCAACACATTTTTAATCCCAGTATTGTTGTATACCCTGGCTCCTTGTGCGATTCTTTGGTTGGCGCTAGCGTTTTCTGTCTCGCATTGGAAGCTGCGATGTGTATAGAGGCTTTTCTGTGTCTCCTGCTGTCCTCAGGCTGCCCGCTGGCCTCCACTCTTTTCTTAGCCAGAAGGCCGGGTGGAGACCCCTGACTAGTGGTGTTTTGATATACTGGAATGCCCCTGTGGCATGGTTTACACTGACTGTATTGGATGTTTTGATGGTTTTATGTTTTCTGGGTTTTTACTTAGGTACTTTGTTTTCTCAGCACTCCCTGACCTTTGGATTGGTCGATTGCAGGTCTCTCCTCACTCCTGATGGAGGCCTTGGGTATCTCCACAAGTCCCATACATCATGGCTTCTCTGAATGCCTAGGATCGGCTAATAAACGCAGTAAGTTGTGGTTCAAGACGAAATGCCTGGGGGCACATATTCTTTTATTATAGGAGACACATTTTCACACTGACTCAGTCCCCCGCCTCCCCACCCACTTGTATCTCGGTAACTCTGCACATTCTAAATCGGGAGGAGTTGCTATAGCCATATATAAGCAATGTCCCTTTGTCTTGAAAAAACAGCTTATTGATTCTAATGGTAGATTTGTTTTTCTTAAAGGTACCATTCTAGGCTGTAAATTAACTTTTGTAACCGTGGACGCAGCGAATACTCAGCAGCTTACCTTTTTAGACTGTTTTAGACTCCATATCCACCTTTAGAGAGGGCCAGTTGATCTTGGGGGGAGATTTCAATGTCAGTTCAGACCCACAGCTGGACACGTCATCAGGCCACTCTACCCACTTGTTTGCTTTACTTACGCATTTTAGAAAGTCTCTACACTCCCACCATCTGGTAGACTGCTGGAGAGTGCTCCATCCTACTGATAAAGATTTTAGCTGCTATTTGGCTACCCACACTGTGAATACCCGAATAGACCTGTTGCTGCTGGATCAGTTTTCCCTGGAGACCTCAACTTTCTCCCCAATATCATGGCTGAATTATAGAGTTTTACCTTACTTTCTAATTTCAAAATCAATTATAATAAGTCTGAAATTCTATCTTTGAAAATCCCCTTGAGCTTGCGTACATGGTTGCAATCCACGTTCTCCTTTACCTGGTGCCACACTCACTTGAACTATTTGGAAGCTCCATCAGGAGTGAGTAGAGACCTGCAATCGACCAATCCAAAGGCACCTTACCCCCCTTTGCTCCCAGTAATTACGCCCTGCTACTTTCAACCATAAAAACAGATCTGCAAAGCTGAGACCGGGAAACCTTCTTGTGGATGGGCCGAGTCAGTGTGTTAAAGATGAATGTGTTACCTTGAATCCTGTTTTACCTACAAATGGTGCCTATCCCTTTACCCAGGTCTTTCTTTTCGATCCTTAAAGCGGAAGTAAACCCATCGATTTAACAGTTTAAAAAAAAAAAGGCATGCCGGGAATGCTAACTGCACATTGGCTGTGCTCTCAACCAAACAGTCAAACCATCCAATGGCTGGTGTCATAACGGATCACATGTGCAGCACCGTGGCAGTTGAAGATTAAATAGAGGCAAAGATGGCAGCTTCCTTGGCTGAAAACGATAGGGGGGGGTTTACTTCCACTTTAACAGTCTTTTTCTGAAATATATCTGGCATGGGCGAAGCCCACGTTTGGCTCTTCGCACCCTACAGAGACCTAAGCAGATGGGTGGCCTGGGCGTACCAGATATCCGCAAGTATTATGATGCGATTGCCCTGCAATAGATATTGGACTGGCACCATAGCTATGGTATATCTTACATAACTCAGGGAGGCTAGCCCCTCAGTTTTCCCCCTTAGCGCCCCTGGGAGGCTTGCCCTGGTTCATTCCAGGGGAACACCTGTCCTTTTTTCATTCTTAGGTGGCAGATGGTAAGGTGAGATGTGGTAGGTTTGTCCAAGACCACGGGCTACTTCCGTTGGATACACTTAGAGCTCAATATGGTAGATTTCCCTTAA
The DNA here is from genome assembly GCA_028564925.1 of Lithobates sylvaticus. NCBI lineage: Eukaryota > Metazoa > Chordata > Amphibia > Anura > Ranidae > Lithobates > Lithobates sylvaticus. Next base: position 185,255,509 of record CM053026.1, on the reverse strand, counting down.
ATATCTGGAAGTACAGGCAGCTTTAACATTTTACCTGTGGCTTGCCTCAGACCATTTGCTCCCCTACCTCCTCCACTCCCTTTGAGAAGCTCTGCATGTCGGCCAACACAATCCCGCATTCTATCTCTGTTCTGTATGGGATGTTACAGGGATTGGAACCCAAGGGAAAGCCGATATACATAAGAGAATGGGAGAGAGACCTGCAACATGAGTTTACTGAGATACAACTTGATCACTTGTATCGCCTTACTCATTCCAGCTCTGTTGACATGAAAATGCAAGAAACTGGGTTCAAACTATTAACTAGATAGTATAGAGTTCCCAAGCTTGCTAGAATTTATCCAGCTCTCTCTGATGCTTGCTGGAGGGAGTGCAGACATAGGGCTACGTTGGTGGGAATATCCCAAGTTTCAGCCCTACTGGCAGGATATCAGATCCCAAATAAATCTCATCTTGGATATTGATCTTTCTGACTCCCCAATGGAGTTCCTCCTTAATGTTCCCACCCTTTCAGCCATTATCGCAAGTCGATGCTACCCCACCTTCTGAACGCGGCTAGACGGCTGATTCCCATCTATTGAAAGAGGACCCAAATTCCACGCCGTTCGGAGTGTATTCATCTTGTGAACAATATTATGGTTGCAGAGGAATGGATGGCAACATGTAAAGACCGACATTACAAATGGTATGGTATATGGGCCATTTGGACTCATAGTGACAAGGCCTGGTGGGACCTACAATCAATGGGTACCTGATCTTTTGGAAAAGTATAATTGTCAGAGGAAATCCAGACCTGATCCTTTGAGATATTTCTTATATGACTGAACCCACCTTATAGTAGAGTGCTTCTTTTATTACTTTTGGTCTTGTTTTATGTTCTCTCTATATGTCTGTCCTTTTTGGTTTTAGTTTTTTCTGCCCATTTTGTGGCATTTGATCATCATTGATGCTAAGTTTGTAGCAAGGCTAGAGACAACACATTGTTGATATTCTTTATCTGCCTCAGTGACAATTATGTAACCACCCTGGTCTCTATACCCTCTAAGTAAGATGGTCCATCGGACCTTATGTTATGTATTGTGATCAATGCCCACTTGGATTGAACTATGTTTTGATATTTCTTTTTGTTGTTTTTGTTATTCTTGCCGCTTTGACTGTCTTGTCAATGTTTGTCATTTATATACAATTTGCAAAAATAAATAACGATTATGTAAAAAAAATAGGCAAAACATAAGGAAATGTGCATGTATTGCAGAGACCAACAGCATACACTATATATTTTGTTACTTTGCCCAAACACATTGTTCTCATTAGTTATGTGCTTAGGCTGATGACACACAGCAATTTTCTTGCAGCGATCGTCCCCCTTTTGCTAAGAAAATCATAATGATCTTCAATGGAATCACTGACAGTGAAATTTGTGTCATTCTGTTGCGCAGTGATCAAGATTCCTCAGAATTTCAACTGAACCACAAAATCACTAGCAACAATTGCTCTTATTGCTTTTCTATGAAATGTTTCACCAACTGTTAGGCTTGGATACAAATCGCTGGCAGAGAACGATTTGTAACAGAGCACATCCCAATGCTGTTGGGCAAGCGGCTCTAGCGATTACATTGTTAGCTACAAATCACTATTATTTGCTGACATTAGTGATTTGTATCAGCGAATAAACCCTGCAAAAAAATGCAACAGTTTGTCATCAGCCTAAAAAAACACAGAGGCAGTATCAGTAAACAGATAATAGGTTACTCATGTTATATCACACATTTTGCTGTACACAAAGCTTTTTAGCTAAAAAATACAAGCACCCTTATACAACCAGAGTCAGAGTGTAATATTATAAGATATACATACAGTGGCAACACATGCCTAACAAATCCTTAATAACTGATCTTAACATTAAATGCCCTAGAATTGTGACTTACAATAGGCTTTAGCTTTTATTGAAGTCTTTTAAAACTTTCTGTCTGGCTCTGTATGCTCTAAAGAGCCTTTTGTATGACTACAACAGCCATCTAATGAATGAAGTAGCTTTTTGAGCTAAAATGTTAAAATGGGTCTTTCTTCGAACGGAGTGGGGAAATGTTTTTACACTCCAAACTCTCTCTATCTTTATAGTTTTCAAAAAAAATCACTTTTTGTTTTCTAAAAAAAAAGTAGCTTTTAGTGTAGAGTTTGGATATAGAGTGTCAGCTCCTGTGGCTAAAACAGCAATGTATTTTATGGAAAAATATCTTAATTTTGTGACTAAAGTAAGCTTGTAATATACAGAGGTTAGACAGTGTCAACTCCTGGTCAAAATAGGCAGCTTTTGCTAAGCTGACTGTGTATATGAATATACAGCACACAGAATCAAATCAGCAAGGTATTTTATAGTAACAGACCTCCAATTCCCCCCCCCCCCCCCCCAAAAAAAAAAAAAAACAAATGCTGCTTTTAGCACACTAACTTTGGAAATACACTGTCCTTTGGGGACTAAATCAGCAAGCTATTTTTTTCAAAACAAGATTCTATTTTCTAACTATTGTTCTGCTTGGAGGTGAGCAGTCACATACTTGCACACTATGTCAAACCTGATGCCCCATCTCATCTTCCCGCAACAATGCACGTGTTATGCATTGCAATTAGGAAGTCAAAAATATGCCAGTAGAGTGAGATTTTTTTTTGGGCAAAAGTGACTCTCTTCTTCCAAAACAACTTACAATTTTATATAGTGGGTCTTTAGTTTTGCTTTAACAACTGCAGCCCCAGAAGGATTTGCCCCCTTCCTGACCAGGCCATTTTTTTACGATAGGGCACTGCGTCACTTTAACTGACAATTGCATGGTCATACGACGCTGTACCCAAACAAGATTGACGTCCTTTTTTCCCCACAAATAGGGATTTCTTTTGGTGGTATTTTATTACCACTGCGTTTTTTCTTTTTTGCGCTATAAACAAAAAAAGAGAAACAATTTTGAAAAAAATATATATTTTTAACTTTTTGCTATAATAAATATTAAAAAAATCGAATTTCTTCATCAGTTTAGGCCAATATGTATTCTTCTACATATTTTTGGTAAAAAGATTGCAATAAGCCTATAGTGATTGATGTGTGCAAAAGTTATAGCGTCTACAAAATAGAGGATATATTTTTTATTTATGTTCATTTTTTTTTACTACTAATGATGATTTTTAGCGCGACTACAACATTGTGGCGGACAAATCAACATTTTTTTCCGGGACCATTGACATTTATACAGCGATCCGAGCTAAAAATAGCTACTGATTACTGTTTAAATGTCACTGGCAGGCAGTGTTAATTTTGGCGGCAAATTTCGATTTAGTTTTAGTCTTAGGACTTAAATGGCATTTTAGTTTTAGTCCCATTTTAGTCTTCTGAAAGTGTTTTAGTTTTAGTCTTAGTCTTTGACTAAAATGCCATTTTAGTTTTAGTCCCATTTTAGTCATCATATTTTAGTACTAATATAATCATTTTAGTCAACTAAAATTGAATGTGCACAGTACACAACCACCCACCATCTGCACAATACACAGCCCCCCTCAGTACACAGCACAGCCCCCACCCTCTGCACAATACAAAGCCCCCCACAGTACACAGCCCAGCCCTCCACCCTCTGCACAATACAAAGCCTCCCTCAGTACACTGCACAGCCCCCCACCCTCTGCAAATACAAAGCCCCCCACAGTACACAGCACTGCCCCCCACCCTCTGCACAATACAAAGCCCCCCACAGTACACAGCACAGCCCCCCCCCTCTGCACAATACAAAGCCCCCCACAGTACACAGAACAGCCCCCCCTCTGCACAATACAAAGACCCCCACAGTACACAGCACAGCCCCCCACCCTCTGCACAATACAAAGCCCCCACAGTACACAGCACAGCCCCCACCCTCTGCACAATACAAAGTCCCCCACAATACACAGCCCCCCCTGCATTCCCAGGAGACCCCCAGTCTCCTGGGACAGCACTGCCAGCATACTCTAAAGTTAAGAATAAATCACTGCCAGCCCTTTCTCATACACAGCTCCTCCTGTGTCACTCTCACTGTAAATCAGTCTCTAAATTTACCTCATAGCTTCGTTCTTGCATGGACCCGCCCCCTACTTAGTAAGCCTCTGATAGGCATCTCCCCATTCTGCGGCTCCGTGACACAATCGCTGGGACACCAGTGGACATCGAGTCCACGGGTCCTGTGGGCATGGTTATGCTTTACGTGGCACACTTGCGCCCACTAGCCCCACCAATTAAAGGGGACGTACGGGTACGCCCATTTGCCCATCGCTGCCATTGTGCCGACGTATATCGGCATGCAGCAGTTGGCAAGTGGTTAACGGTGTTCGCATGTGCGCAACAATTTTTTGTCTGATCGCATGTTCTGGTGCGAACCGAACCGGGGGGTATTCGGCTTATCCCTACTTGCAAGACATCCAAGGCAACTGGATGTTTTTAACTGAATTAGTTGAACTACCCGACAAAGGTGAGTTTTCACTAAATTCTCCAACAGAACAGTGGAGAGGCGATCACGCTATCATTTATGACTTTACTTGGTGACTCAACTTGATATTTATTTACTACCTTGAAAAAGAGGATTAATAAGAATTTGGATGATTCCTGATGTTGCCTGTACAAATATTAATCTAGTGACTGGAAACTGAAAATAATCCTTTATCCTTTACAGCAGCAAATTCTGAAATTTGATCTGTAAATGTCACAAGTCAAAAATGTTATTACAGAGATACTGGTGCTTGGGGTTTGATTTAATGTTGACTCAGTAACAGCATAACCATTTACATAGCAAACAAAGTCCACTTGCTTTCACCAAGCAACAAAATTACTTTTTCATATGCAGTGAAAATTAAGAGTTTAGGAGCTAATTTGTAGTCTTACCTTTAATGTATCATTTAACCACATTTTCTCTCCAATTTCTTGCAAACAAGTGCAAAAGTAACAGCCATAAATGGAGAATGCAATTTTCTGCTGCTAACTGGCTGCTGCAGGAGACCATCTGGATCACACAAATTGCTAGGGATCATGGAGTAGCCAGCCAATGTGACAAGTGCACACATGCTTTAAAAGTGGTGCGTGTTACTAATCACTTATTACCTGCAAATCTTTATCAAAGTGAACAGGATGATTTTGCTGCAACTTGCAAAAATTCATTAATCATTGCTATTCATTGGTAATAGAATTAAACCTTTTTCTATATAAAATTTCCCAAAAACAAGCAGAGAGCAGAGAAATGAATGTTAAAAAAAAATAAAAAAATAAAATAACATATTCTAGAGAATAAACAGGAACTTGTAAGCATCTTTCCGTGCCAATAATAGTGGCGTTCTGTTTCAGTATTTGTGTCTACACAACTACAGCTATGTCTGTTTTGTAATTACACTATTGGTTATGTTGCTTGCTGCCTCCAGTAATTTATAAAAATGCTATTTGCACCTCTCCTGCCTAAAAACCCAGCACACAAATGCAGGATGCCATTAGGAGAACAACAGAGCTTTCTTTTCACAAAATATGTTAGAACATAAAGTCTTGTTTTGACAAAATACACTTTTTTTAGGTTCAGGAACCAACTATCTCTGTTTACAAAATTGTAAGTTGAAAAATGTCTGCTCCCCTCTGTGCCTAATTTAACCCAGCTGCTGTACTGTGATATCCCCCAGATATCTACAAAAGTTGTGATTATATTATACAGTGCTACAAAATTATTTCCTGTGACTAACTATATAACTCTCCTCAAATGATTATTTTATATACTCAAGCCTGTGTATTAAACATAAAGTGGAAACTAAATATGTAGCAAACCCTTTTACAGTTGCACCCTTAACAAACTGATCAGTGCTTATAAATTCAATCTGTGAATTCATGCCCAAAGAGGACCCTATGCATATACAGGATAAAACATAAATGCATCATAAAAATAAAAAATAAATTGGGTGGGGAATCCGTAGCATCTGACACAAAGGGAAGTTGAAAAACACAGAGGAGTTGATTTACTAAAACTGGAAAGTGCAAAATCTGGTGCAAGCTCATAGAAACTAATCATCTTCCAGGTTATTTTGTTGAAGCTTAGTTGAACAAGCTGAAGTTAGAAGCTGATTGGCTACCATGCACATAGCTGCACCAGATTTTGCACTCTCCTGTTTTAGTAAATAAACCCCAGAGAGTGGATTTGGACTGTTTTTTGCATATTGTTGGTGGTGTGTTGAAAGCATTTTTTTGGTCAGTTTTTTATAATGCACTTATGTTTTATTTATGCATAGGGTATTCTTTGGGCATGAATTCACTAATGGAATTTTTATAAGCACTGGTCACTTTAATAATGTTGGCACTAATTGTAAAAGGGTTTGTTCCATATTTAATTTTGCACTTTATGTTTAATACACAAGTATGTGGGGGGAGTGGCATGAACAGACACGCTGACTGAGCATGCTGCTCAGTGATCCCCGGGCTCCAGGAAGATAGGCTGTGGTGTTCAGCAGGCCCCAGATCGGCTAAAGCATGTCCACATGCTGCCGTACAGCTGCATTTCCACCTGGTGGTGGTGGAAAGAGCCAGGCTAACGGGCTTAGTGTGGATACTGGGAGCACAATTAAAAGAACCCCAGTCCAGGAGGGAAGGAAGTTTTGCTCCCCTGATCTGAGGGGTGGGGCGGGGAGGGTCAAATTCAATCCATCTGTACAGGGCCGAGGAGTGACAGGCTTTGGAAGGGGTGTTGCAGCACATGGCAATGGCTGAATACCTCTGAGCCCAAAGCAGAGATCTCCCAGGAGAAGGGAGAGACACCTCGGTTTATGCTGGCGGAATGGAGGGTCCGGAGGGGGAGTGTATTGGAGGGGACCCAAGTCTTCAGGAGGTGGAAGGAATCCCAGGAGGGACGGTTGAATCCCTGGAAGTTAAAAGTCATGGTACTACAAAACCCAGCAGTGAATCAGCAAAAATCAGCAAAGGACTTTGTATGGTGATCTTAATAATGAATTAAGTGCATCTCAATCAGAGTTAATAGTGGATTGGGACTGGATTGGGACTGGATTGGGACTGGATTGGGAAAGAGAAAGAGATTCAATTACTTATAACCGCTGTTAAATAATCCTGCAATCGGGCTGTGGAGGGATTCAGGGAGAATATAGGCACTGGGGCACAAAGTAGAGGAAATAGAGATGGGCCAGGATGATATTAGAAAAGGAGGGGCTGATATCCAAGATATGACAAAACATCATGAGGAAGTGTTGAATTCTCTGTTAGTTCAAATGGATAATCAAGAAAATAGAGATCGTAGGCAAAATATACGTATAAGGGGCCTGTCTGAAATAAAACAACATTTTGAATTTGATCAGTCTGTTCCAGTTAATTCTGGGGCCATCTGCACCGGATAAGATTGAAATAGACAGAGTCCATCGTGCCCTCGCCCCTATCCCCCCCAAAATGCAGAAAAACCAAGAGATGTCATTTGTAAACTACATAGATATCCAGTGAAAGAAGCCATCATGAAAGCAGCCCGTAATAAATCCATGGTTGATTTTGAAGGTGCACAAATAGCCTTATTTCCAGATTTATCATATAGAACTCTTATGCAATGCAGAATGAATAAACCATTGTTGGAAATTCTACAAGCAGCTGATGTTAAATATCGCTGGGGATATTCCTTTACGGTTGTAGCAACCCAGAATAGGAAAACAGAAACACTCAAAACAAAAGATGACTTGCAACACTTCCTAGAGGTGTTGGAGCTCCCCCTGGTGGAATTTCAGGATTGGAGCTTGAATAACTATAAACCATCACTGCAACAACCAGAACGATGGCAACAAGTGCCAGTTAAAGGTTGACAGAAAATTAATGTGGATATGGATAAGACAGGACTATAATCTGGTCATCAGGAGCAGATTGACTAGAGTTGACTGGGGGGGAATGTTTTGGGGGGGAATGTTTTGGGTGGGGGGAGGTTGGGAGACGTTGTTTTTTTCCCCTCTGTTCTCTCTTAATCCAAAACCACCCTCCCCCTTTTCTTATCCCTTTTATTACCCCCCTTTTTTTTGGAGGGGCGGAGATGTTGTTTTTCCCTCTGTACTCTTAGTCCCCCACCGCCCTCCCCTTCCCCCTCCCCTTTTTAAAAATCCATTTTATCCCTCCCTTTTTTGGGTAGGGTGTTGTTTTTCCCTCTGTTCTCGCTTATTTTTTTTTACACCCTCCCCCCTTTTTTTCCCCTTCCTTCCCCCCTAAATATTTTTTTGTTTTCTCCCCAATACGCTGAAATACCGCAAAAAAATTATATAAAAATATAAACGGAAGCCCGGGGTTCATGAGGTACCCTGTTCATACTTTTATTCATCTTTTGCCCAATACGTCAGTCCCAAGACAAGGGACTTTGTTTTCTGCCAAAAGGCAGAGGGGGGGGGGGGGGACTTCGGGCACAGGTGGTGCACCTCTGCCCAGATTCACCATCCATCGGCGGATATATATATATATAGAATTCTCTCCATTACATTTTCTTTTTCATGGGATGCCATCATCTGCTAGGTTTTATAAGAGAAGCATTACTCCCCATTTGCTAAATGCAGCCAAAATATTGATACCTAGATTGGGGAAACTGGAGATTTTGGTCTGGATGTCCCATTATGTCCCACTATAATGGATTGGAAAAGGGATGTAGAAAAAATAATGGAAGCAGAGAGATGGATACATATGGTTAAATACCAACAGAATAAATTTAAAGATACATGGGCAGGATGGCTGTATTACTCCTCAGAAATAGGGGTGGATTAAACCCTTTTAGGGGCAATGCTGCGTTATGGATCGGATAGTCTGTGAGATGCATCTGGTGGGGGGAAATTAGGAGGAGGTGGGGTTTTTTTTTTCTTTTTTTGTGTTGTTTTTTATGTTGTTTTCCTCCTCTGGGAGGCACGGTGGAGAGATGATTGATGTCATTAAAGGAAGAGGATAAGTTATAATAGTAAATTAGGCACGGGATGGGAAACACGTAATGGAATCACATAAAGAAGGGTAGATTTAAATGAAAGGTGGAGAGGTATAAACATAGTAGAGTGAGATTATAGTGAATTAAAACACTAAACATAATAGGACACAAAAATAGTAATTTTGTATTGTTGGTTGTTTGACACATGTAATAGGGCGCTGTAAAGCCCCTTTCTTAATTATACTTTGAATAATGTTTTGCACAAATTGAGTTTTGGTTATGGGTAGGCAAGTGGATGGGCTTTTTCCTCTTTTTTTTTTTTGAAGAGGATATGGTCAAGGATACGGTGTGTTTTCTCAGGGTGGGGGTGGTTAGTGTGGTATATGTTAATGAAAAGATTTATATAGATATATTGTGCAATGTGTATTTCTATGTTGTATGTTGGAATCCGTCTTAATAAAGAAAAAGTGATTATTAAAAAAAAGTATGTATACATAAAATAATGAGTGTTACATAGTTGGATACAACAAATACATTTTTTTCTAGTGCTGTATAATATAATTACAATATCTCTATTTACAGTCAGCATATTAAAAGTGACACTTTTTAATGAAAAAATAGATTGTTTTTAAGTTAAATGTTGTTGTTTTAGGCCCTTTTCACACTTGTGTGACTTGTCCTGCGACTTGGGACTGCAAAGTCACATTGCCAAGTAGTACCCCATGATTTCTAATGAGTACCATTCATATCTGTGCGACTTCAAGTTGCACCAACTTCAAAGTAGTCCCCGTACTACTTTGGTCCGACTTTGATGCGAGTTGAGGTCCATAGACTTCAAGTTTACACAGGCATTCCCTGAAATTGTGTCAAAATCATGGCCGCTAAATTGATGTGAAATCACGGAAAAATCACACAACTTTCAAGTCATGGTAGTGTGAAAGGGGCCTTAGGCCTGTGAACTGGCTCACTTTATCCACGGTCAGTGTAGTAAAAACTGCATTTAGGCACAGGCATAAAAAGTATTTCTCCAAACTTGGTGTTCTAAAGCTACATTTACTTAACCACTTTAGCCGCAAAGGATTTACCCACTTCCTGATCTGGCCATTTTTTGCGATACGGCACTGCGTCGCTTTAACTGACAATTGTGCAAGTGCGACACTTTACCCAAACAAAATTGACATCCTTTTTTTCCCAAAAATAGAGCTTTGTTTTGGGGGTATTTGATCACCTCTGCGTTTTTTATTTTTTGCGCTATAAACAAAAAAAGGCCGTCAATTTTGAAAAAAAAAAAGCAATATTTTTTACTTTTTGCTATAATAAATACCCCCCAAAAAATATAAAAAAAATATGAATTTCTTCCTAAATTTTGGTAAAAAAAAGTGCAATAAGCATAGATTGATTGGTTTGCGCAAAAGTTCTAGCGTCTACAAAATAGGGGATAGCTTTATAGCATTTTTATTATATATTTTTTTTTTTACTAGTAATGGCGGTGATATTCGATTTTTAACAGGACTGCGACATTGCGGCGGACAGATCAAACATTTTTGACACTATTTTGGGACCATTGAGATTTATACATTGATCAGAGCTAAAAATAGCCACTGATTACAGTGTAAATGTCACAGGCAGGGAAGAGGTAAACACGAGGGAGCGATCAAGGGGTTAAATGTGTGTCCTAGGGAGTATTTCTAACTGGGTAGGATCGGACTGCCTGGGGGAGGAGACCGATCGTTGTTCCTAAGCAGTAGTAACAACAGATCAGTCTCCTCACCCCTGACAGAATGGATATCTGTCTGTTTACATTGACAGATCTCTGTTATGTCCTTTTCAGGAGCAATCACGGGAAGCCGCAGGCCACATGCATTGGCTCCTATGTCACGCAGTTTGCACACGGCCCCTATACTCCTTAAAACGCTTGCCATTCTACTGCCGTCAAACGATGGCGGGTGGTCGGCAAGTGGTTAATAGATTTTTTTTCACAAAAATAAATCAGTTATAACGGTCAAGAAGCTGACAACATATTACCAAAATACCATTCAGTATACTAAAGCCTCCCCATTAAAAAAAAAAAAGAGGCCTGTTTTTATTTTTAAAAAAAAAATGCCTTTCTGTTTTAGTAGCAAATTCTACCAAACAACTTTTAGTTTATTTGGCGGCATGCTATAACACAATACATTACTAACTATCTATTTTAAAACTCAAGCATTACAAGCATTCGTTTTGCGATTTAAATAGTGGTTATTTTTTTGCCAAAATAACTTGTTTGTGTTTTTCAAAGAGCTGGCATAACATTTTCCCAGTCAATATACCAAAAGCTCTTTTGTGTTTGCTTTAACAAAATATGTATTTTTTAGTTCTGTTATAAATGCTGCTTTATGCATTGCATACCCAATCTTTGAAGTGTAAGAAGACAATGGGGTGGATTTACTAAAGGCAAATAGACTGTGCACTTTGCAGGTGAGTGCATTTGCACTCATTTTCCCCAGAGCTTAGTAAATGTGGTAAAGCATCACTTTATAAAGAACACCCAATCAGGTGCTAGGGAAAAAAAAACAGCATTTTTGCTTGCAGAACAGAGCGTTACCACATTTACTAAGCTCTCACAGTCTATTTGCCTTTAAATCCACTCCAATTACTTTCCTAAGCCTTACCTCTGTGAAGTTCTAACACTAAGGCCCCTTTCACACTGAGGCGCTAAGGTGCTAAAAATAGTGCCTGCAAAGCGCCCTAAAAGAGCCGCTCAGTGCACTCCAGCGGTGCGCTTACAGTACGCTGAAAAAAGTCCTGCAAGCCGCATCTTTGTAGCGCTGTGGGAGCGGTGTATTTACCGCTCCAAAAGCGCCCCTTCCCATTGAAAACAATGGGGCAGCTCTTCAAACCCGCCTGCAAATCGCCGCTTTGCGGCACTTTGCGGGCGGTCTTAACCCTTTTTCGGCTGCTAGCGGGGGTTAAAACTGCCCTGCTAGCGGCCGAAAAGCGGGGCTAAAACGACGGTAAAGAGCCGCTAAATATAGCACCAGTGCGCCCAGCGCCTCAGTGTGAAAGTAGCATAAAGGAGCATAGAAGACACAGGGAGGGTCTAGCTATAACTAAACCAACTAGCCTTAAAGGGTTACTAAACCCTTGTGTTTTTTTTTTTTAAATAACTAACATGTCATACTTCCACTGTGCAGTGGTCCTGATCCTCCTCGTCTGGGGTCCCCCAGCGGCGCTAGTAGAGCCTCCTCGCATCAGGAAACCACCTAGGAGAAGCACTCTCCTTTGGGGTACCCGTGCGGGCGCGCTCCCAAATCCAGCTTTTGCGTCCATAGACACAGATTGACGGACTCGGCCCCGCCCCCCAGCACCCACGTCATTGGATTTGATTGACAGCAGAGGGAGCCAATGGCTGCGCTGCTATCAATCTATCCAATCAAGAGCCGTGACCCCGACCAGAGAGGGTGTGCATGTGTCCGGCGTAAGAACGAATGGGCTCAGGTCAGTAAAACGGGGGGGGGGGGCTGCTCAGTGACAGAAGTTTTTTCACCTTAATGCACAGAATGCACACTTAAGGACCGGGCCTCTTTTTTAGATGTGTTGTTAACAAGTTAAAAAAAAAATTTTTTGCTAGAAAATTACTTAGAACCCCTCAAACATTATACATTTTTTATTTCTAACACCCTAGAGAATAAAATTAGCGGTTGTTGCAATACTTTCTTTCACACAGCAAAGTTAGCCCAATTTTTTTCTATATTGTAAAAGATAATGTTACGCTGAGTAAACTGATACCCAACATGTCACGCTTCAAAATTGCACCCACTTATAGAATGGCGACAAACTTTGGCACTTAAAAATCTCCATTGACAACGTTTAAATTCTACAGGGGTCTGGAGATGGAAATATTGCTCTCGCTCTAACGATAGCAGCGATACCTCACATGTGTGGTTTGAACAGTGTTTTCATATGCGGACGCGACTTACGTATGCGTTCACTTCTGCGCGCAAGCTCGGTGGGAAGATCGCTTTAAAAAAAAAATGTTCTTATTTATTTAATCTTTTATTTTTACACTGTCCTTTTAAAAAAAATTGGGTCACTTTTATTCCTATTACAAGGAATGTAAACATCCCTTGTAATAGAAAAAAAGTATGACAGGATCTCTTAAATGTGAGATCTGGGGTCAAAAAAAAAATCCCCTTTAAGAGCATTGGGTGGAAGTGATGTTTGATGTCGCTTCCGCCCTCCAAAGCTATGGAGCCGAGCGGGGGCCATCTTTCCCTTGGCATCCAGGCAGTGAGGGGAGCGGACGCAATTGTCTCCGTCACTACCGACGGCTCCGGTAAGCGCAGAGATGACCGGTAAGAGGCGGGAAGGGGGCCCTCTCCCACTACCGATAAAAGTGATCCTGCAGTGAATCTACCGCAGAGACAACTTTTATCCTAAAGAGAAATGCACGCCGTTCCTGAAAATACCAGCGTTATGGAAGCTAGCTAAACAGTATTTAGTGTCAAAGTACCAACGTACGGTTACGGCGATTTGCGTGAAGTGGTTAAATGTATGCCCTTTTTCATATATGACTGTATGATATTTTAGATATGTAAGCTGCGGCTTCTCTTTGCATATATTGCTAAGTCTGTGATTTGCAAGCATATTTTGTACTGTATGTGTATATTCGGCACCCCTTTGCATAATGTTACATGTCTCAATATTGCACGTCATCTGCCATGTAGCCGCCCAGCCCCCTCTTTTGTCAAGGTCTTTCTGTAATGATGTTAAATCCCCTGACAAATGTATGTCCTTGCATAATTATTTATCAGCAAACACTGAAATTGAGTTCTTAATTCCATCCTCTATATTATTATTATTAAACAAATGAAACAGCATTGGTCCCAAGACAACCCTGAGACACACCATTCAGAGAAAGAGTAGTTTATCACTGCTCTCAAGACCTGTTCATGTAACCATTTTTCTATCCATCTACATACAATTTCATCAACTTCAACAAACTTTTTTTTACAGTTTTTGAAGTACAGTATCAAATGCCTTAGCAAAATCTAGATAAAGTATGTCCACTGGATATCCAACATCCAATTTCTCGCATACTTCCACATTGTGTTGAACCAATTCCTTGTGGTAAACTATGCACTTTAACCACTTCAGCCCCGGACCAATTTGCAGCCAAAGGACCAGGCCCCTTTTTGCGATTCGGCACTGCGTCGCTTTAACTGACAATTGCGCGGTCGTGCTACCGTGGCTCCCAAACAAAACTGGCGTAATTTTTTTCCCACAAATAGAGCTTTCTTTTGGTGGTATTTGATCGCCCTGCGGTTTTTATTTTTTGCGCTATAAACAAAAATAGAGCGACAATTTTGAAAAAAATGCTATATTTTTTACTTTTTGCTATAATAAATATCCCCAAAAAATATATAAAAAAACATTTTTTTTCCTCAGTTTAGGCCGATACGTATTCTTCTACATATTTTTGGTAAAAAAATATCGCAATTAGCGATTATTGATTGGTTTGCGCAAAAGTTATAGCGTTTACAAAATAGGGAATAGTTTTATAGCATTTTTATTTTTTTTCTAGTAATGGTGGCGATCAGC
>CM053026.1:185205177-185240536 GCA_028564925.1 Lithobates sylvaticus | reverse complement strand
CCCATCCTCCAGGTCGTTTATGAACAAATTAAAGAGGACTGGTCCCAGCACAGAACCCTGGGGGAACCCACTACCCACCCCTGAACATTCCAAGTACTCCCCATTTATCACCACCCTCTGAACTCACCCTTGTAGCCAGTTTGCAATCCATGTACGCACCCTATGGTCCATGCCAAAGGACCTTATTTTGTACAGTAAACGTTTATGGGGAACTGTATCCATTTAGTTCAACCATAAAAAAAATAAAAAATTAAAAAATTAAAAATATTATACAATCCCATATACCAAACCTACACCCACAGTTGATCCAGAGGAAGGCAAAAAAAAAACAGAAAAGCATGATCCAATTTGCTACAGCAGGAAAAAAATTCCTTCCTGATCCCAGAGAGGCAATCGGATTTTCCCTGGATCAACTTTACCTATAAATGTTAGTACCCAGTTATATTATGTAAATTTAGGAATTAATCCAGGCCTTTCTTAAAGCAATCTACTGAGCTGGCCAGAACCACCTCCGGAGGGAGTCTATTCCACATGTTTACAGCTCTTAATGTGAAGAAACCTTTCTGTATTTGGAGATAAAATCTCCTTTCCTCTAGACGTAAAGAGTGCCCCCTTGTCGTCAGTGTTGACCATAAAGTGAATAACTCAATACCAATTTCACTATATGGACCCCTTATATATTTATACATGGTGATCATATCCCCCTTAATCTCCTCCTCTCAAGAGTGAATCAATTCAGTTCCTCTAATCTTTCCTCATAGCTGAGCTCCTCCATGCCTCTTATCAGGTTGGTTGCATTTTCTCCAGTTCCCCAATATCCTTTTTGAGAACTGGTGCCCAAAACTGAACTGCATATTCCAGATTATATCTCTCTCTGGAGTCCATACCTCCCTAATACAATAAATTACTTTGCTCGCTTTGGAAACCGCAGCTTGGCATTGCATGCTGTTATCGACCAAAACCCCCAGATCCTTCTCCACCATTGATTCCCCCAGTTGTACTCCCCTAGTATGTATGATACATGCATATTCTTAGCCCCCAAGTGCATAACTTTACATTTATCAACATTAAACCTCATCTGCCACATAGTCGCCCAATTAGACAGTGCATTGAGGTCGGCTTGTAAATTGGAGACATCCTGTAAGGATATTATTCCACTGCATAGCTTAGTGTCATCTGCAAAGATGTTACTTTTAATCCCAGACCCAATATCATTTATAAAGATATTAAAAAGATCCCGGTGTATGGGCTGGCAGGGGCATCAAATATATAAATCAAATCTGTCTTGAGGGCAAAATGCAGACGTTTGACTGGTTAAAACAACAATATGATTTACCTAACTCACACCTGCTTAGATTCCTACAACTTGGACACGCTTTTAATACTCAATTTGAAAATGCTCCTGTAGCCATTTATACCTCGAATCTATAGACTCTACTCAGAGATGAAGCTCTATCTAAGCCCTTATCCACCATATATAAAGCATTACTCCCTACCGTTCACACGGGACTGGAAAACCTTAAGGCAAAGTGGGAGGTAGATTTTCCTACCTTAGACACAGAAGATTGGGAAGAAATGTCGGAGTACCCTTTTCACAGTTAGTATCAGCTAGAGATAAATTAGTGCAATTTAAAATACTACATAAGGTATACTACACATCTGTACATCTACATAGAATTTATCCATCTGTCTCCGCCTCCTGCTGGAGATGCAACTCATCCTCAGTGGATTTCATTCATATTTTCTGGAATTATTCTAAGATTAAACATTTTTGGGTTGAGATAACTAAATTTATTTTGACTGTCACCACCATCCCTGTGCCACTGTCCGTAGAGGTATGTCTGCTGACTATTACTATACTATGCCCGTAAATCTATAGTACTCAGATGGAAGGCCTCAGCCGCACCTACCATAAATTTCTGGAAGAGGTTAGTGAATACGGCTCTACCGCTATACAAAGCTGCTTACCTGTCACGTGGTTGTGGGAAAAAAATTCACAAAATATGGGATATTTGGACCGAATCCCAGTCCACTAATGCAGATTCAAATGATGAATAGTATCATCCTATTAAGTATTCAGTGCCAAGAATAGCGTAGGTGGTATCCCTGATCTCATAAACGTTCCTAGACTCCAGAGTCAGTATTCTGTGGGGAGGAGGGGGAGTAAGAGTAAGACTATGTATGATTGTTATACACTTTCATTCTATGATTACCTACTGGAAGCTTTGCAGGGTGTAGGTGGAATTAAAAGATTGTTTTGCATATGCTACATGAGTGGTTGAGCGTACAGTGGTTCTATTAGAATATATATAATTTATATGTATGTTTTTTTGTTTTGTTTTTTCTCTGCCTTTTTCATGTTAGTTTAGTTTTGTAGTAGTGATTGAGCCTGGGTATGCCCAGTAGGCTGTTTTGTTCTGTATTTACCTGAAATTTCAATAAAAACAACTTTAAAAAAAAAAAAAAAAAAGTAAGTGTCCCAGCACTAAACCTTGGGGTACACCACAGATAACATTAGACCATTCAGAGTAAGAATCGTTAACCACTACTCTCTGAATTCTGTCTTCTAGCCAGTTTTCTATCCATTTACAAACTGATATATTAGACTTTACCTTACACATGAGCCGTGTGTGGGGAACTGTGTCAAACGCTTTTGCAAAAGTATACCACATCCACCACCACCCCTCTATCCAAGGTTTTACTTACCTCCTCATAAAAAGAACTCAGGTTTGTTTTTCATATCTTGTTTAGTAGTACAAATGGCTCTATAATTTCCAATGGTTGTTTGCAACATGGGAACTTTCTTGTCACCTGCCATAACCCTCCCCCTTCACTTCCTCATAGAAGGTTAATAGATCGGTTTGGCAAGAACTATTCTTCATGAATCCATGCTGATTACTGCTAATGATACTGTTCTCATTACTAAAATCTTTTATATAGTCCCTTATCATCCCCTCCAAGAGCTTGCATACAATTGATGTTAGGCTAACTGGTCTGTAATTCCCAGGGATGTATTTTGGGCCCTTTTTAAATATTGGTGCTACATTGGCTTTTTTCCAATTAGCTGGTACCATTCCAGTCAGTAGACTGTCAATAAAAAATTATTGGCATTATCTGGCAAATACTTGACTGAGTTCCCTAACTACCATCGGGTGCAAGCCACCTGGTCCCGGTGATTTAGTAATGTTAAGTTTCCCAAGCCTAATTTTAATACTGTCCTCTGTTAACCATGGAGGTGCATTCTGTGATGTGTTGTGAGGATAAACACTGCAGTTTTGGTTACTGAAGCCCCCCGATTCCCTTGTGAAGACTGAGGAGAAGAATAAATTCAATACCTTCACCATCTCCCCATCCTTTGTAACCAGATGTCCTTCCTCATTCTTTATGAGGCCAATATGGTCTGTCCTCCCTTTTTTACTGTTTACATACTTAAAGAACTTCTTGGGATTTTTGTTTGCTTTCCTCTGCTATGTGTCTTTCGTGTTCTATCTTAGCCGCTCCCTAAATGCACCCTTACATTTCTTGTTGCATTCTTTAAAAAGTCTGAATGCTGATGATGATCCCTCAACCTTGTATTGTTTGAAGGGCTTCTCCTTTGCTTTTATATGCATTTTTACATTGGAATTAAGCCATCCAGGACTTTTGTTTGCGCTTTTAAATTTATTATCCAATGGGATGCATTGGCTAATGCCCTTATTTAATATGCTCCTAAAGCAAACTCATCTCTCCTTTGTGTTCTTTGTTCCTAAGTTTTTATCCCAATTTATGTCTTCTAGCAAGGTTCGTAGTTTAGGGAAGTTGGCTCTTTTGAAATTCAGTGTCTTTGTATTCTCCTTATGTTTCCTATTTGTGTGATTTATACTGAAGCCCATTGACCTGTGATCGCTGTTTCCTAAATTGCCCCATATTTCCACATCCGTGATCAGGTCTGTATCACTGATAATCAGTATATCCAGTAACACTTTATTTCTAGTTGGTGCGTCTACCATCTGAACCATGAAATTGTCCTACAAGACATTTAGGAACTGGCGAGCCTTAGACAAATGCGTGGTTCCCTCCGCCCAGTCTATGTCTGGATAATTAAAATCCCCTATTATGATAACACTTCCCATCCTTGCTGCTAATCCAAATTGTGAAAGGAGATCCATCTCCCCCTCCTCCCTCAGGTTAGGGGGCCTATAGCATACTCCCAGTATTATTTTCTCACATCACACTGGAGCTCTACCTATAAGGATTCCACCTCCTCCTAGCTCCCTTAGTGATGTCATCTCTCACATTCAGTTGTACATTATTCTTGATATATAGGCATACCCCTCCCCCTTTTTTACCCTCTCTATCCCTGCCTGGAGGGTTCTTCCCGGGAGCTGAAACGAGACAGAGAGGGCAAGGTGAGAGGAGATCTGGGTTGAGGAGTCCAGAGGGCTGGCAGGCATGAGGGGGCACTTACGAGCCTTGGCTGGGCAGTTCCTTACGTAGTGCCCGGGCTCACCGCAGTAGAGGCACAAATTGTTGACCCGACGTCGTTGACGTTCCTCTGGGGTTAGAGAGGGTCTCAGGAGCCCCAGCTGCATGGGCTCCGAGGAGTCAGGAAGAGGTGCAGGTCGGTGGACAGAGCCGGTTTGCAGATGACTTGGGGCTTTGGGAAGCATCCAGGTAGGGCGAGAAAAACTGGAGGCATGTTCAGTCCTGCGTTCCCTTAGCCGCCGGTCAATCTGAATGGCCAAGTTAATCAGAGTGTCCAGGGTCTGGGGCACCCCAACTCTTGCCAGCTCGTCTTTTAGTGCCTCAGAAAGTCCTAGACGGAACTGGTGACGCAGGGCCGCGTCGTTCCACTGTGTATCCGCACCCAGCGCCTAAAGTCCGCTACATAGTCCTCTACGGGTCTTCGCCCCTGCTGGAGGGTGCGCAGAGTGGTCTCTGCGGTTACTGAGAGTTGGGGATCTTCGTAGAGCTGGGCCATGGTGTCAAAGAATGAAGCAAGACCGGCCAATGCGGGGTCCTTCTGCTCTAGGAGGCGGTGGGCCCAGGTCCGAGGGTCTCCGGAAAGTAAGGAGATCACGAAGCCCACTTTGGTGGCTTCCAGGGAGAAGGTGCGTGGCTGCAGTGCAAAAAACAGTTCAAAGGAATTGCGGAAGTCCCGAAAAAGGTTGCGGGCCCCCGAGAATTTCTCAGGGATTGGTACCCGGGGCTCTGGGGGGAGCATTACCACCGACGGACCTGAACTTACCCCGGATGGGGGTGTTGGTGGTAGAGAGGGCCCCACGGGCCGACCGGGTTGGATAGGGCCAGCACCCGTTCTTCCAACCGGGTGTATCCCTGTTGAAGGTTCTTTACCGCCTCGGTCAGTCCCGCCAGGTGTTGGCACAGTCCCTCCATAGGAGAGGCCCCCTGCTCAGACTCAGACATGGCTGTCTGCTACTGTCACTCCCCTGGTAGTGGTGAGTCTGATT
Source organism: Lithobates sylvaticus (assembly GCA_028564925.1). Taxonomy (NCBI): domain Eukaryota; kingdom Metazoa; phylum Chordata; class Amphibia; order Anura; family Ranidae; genus Lithobates; species Lithobates sylvaticus. Next base: position 185,235,086 of record CM053026.1, on the reverse strand, counting down.
AGCAGAGAAGGGCCTCCCTTGCGGCTCCCGCTCGCCGGTCCCCTGATGATGTGACAGTAGGACCAGGAGTCAGGAGGGGCACAGGTGCCTGGCAGGAACAACTAGACCGGTACAAGAGCTCCCTGGATCAGCTCAGCGGTTGAGGTAAGTAGGTATCAGCAGGTAGGTAGGTTCTGTATGCAGACTGGAACAACAGGTGAGCTGTGGCTGTGTGCAGGCTGGAACAACAGGCAGACTTGGATCTGTATGCAGACTGGAACAACAGGTAAGCTGTGGCTGTGTGCAGGCTGGAACAACAGGCAGACTTGGATCTGTATGCAGACTGGAACAACAGGTAAGCTGTGGCTGTGTGCAGGCCGGAACAACAGGCAGACTTGGATCTGTATGCAGACTGGAACAACAGGTAAGCTGTGGCTGTGTGCAGGCTGGAACAACAGGCAGACTTGGATCTGTATGCAGACTGGAACAACAGGTAAGCTGTGGCTGTGTGCAGGCTGGTACAACAGGTAGACTTGGATCTGTATGCAGACTGGAACAACAAGCAGACTTGGATCTGTATGCAGACTGGAACAACAAGCAGACTTGGATCTGTATGCAGACTGGAACAGCAGGTAGACTTGGATGGTCAAACAGGCCGGGTCAGGTATCAGGCTGGCAGCGCAGTACAGGTGGATAAGACAAGAGAATGGTCACAGACAAGCCAAGGTCGATATGCAGGGACAGAGCGGATGGTCAAGGATAGCCGGGTCAAACACAGGTAAACAGACTTCAGATCAGGTATTCACACAGAATGCTGTAGAGCAGACAGCGGGGACCGTCAGTGACAGAAGGGTTTAAATAGCCTCATTGGCGCCAATGGGGGTGCGCACCCGTCCGCGCACGCGCGCTCTCGTCTGCGGGCGCGCGCGTGCATGCGCGCGCTCGCGCATGCGCAATGGCAACCGAGAACGGGAACCAGGGATGCTGAGGCACCGATTACTGGCAGGATCATCAGGTCGCCGGCCACTGGTGGAGCCTTCATGACAAATACACAGGTACTCAACAATACAATACACAGGTACTCGCAGACCCACGTGCACTCGCAGACTCACGTGCACTCACAGACCAACGTGCACTCACAGACCCATGTGCACTCGCAGACTCACGTGCACTCACAGACCAACGTGCACTCACAGACCCATGTGCACAGTACACAAGTATACACAATACACAAGTACTAACGATCCACACACACTACTCAGACAACACTCAGGTACTCACAATACACAGTTACTACCTGACACTAATACTCAATACAGCCCACGTACACTCCCAGCACTCATGTACTTACTATACACAGGTACACACTCACATTACACAGGTACTTTGACCCCTGTTATAACCTCCTGTTTTAAACTCTGTTTTTTAACTCACCACTTAGTCCAGTTCCACTATCTCTGGTTTGTAACTCACCACTTAGTCCAGTTCCACTAACTCTGGTTTGTAACTCACCACTTAGTCCAATTCCACTAACTCTGTTTTTTAACTCACCACTTAGTCCATTTCCACTTGGTCTAAGTTCCAGCAATCTCAAAGATGAGCAGGCTCAAAATGAGTTCTACAGAAAGTTATATAGGCCTCAGGCACCTCTGACCAATTATCCACTCCCCTTAATTAGTAGGCTAAAAGAGGGAAAGAAATAAAAAAAGATTTTTAAAAAGTGACAGAAAAAGGTGTTAAAAAGCTGCAAGGAAAAGCCCCATAAATAGCCTAATAATGCAACACAGCCATCACCAGCAGTCAAAAGGAAAACTTGTTCACACTCTCCACTCAAGGTCCCCACTGTTTAGCTTCCAACCAGCAGTCTGACAATTTCAGATGTGCTCTACAGAAAGCTACGTAGGCCTCAAGCACCTGTGATCAATTAACCACAACCCTTAATTAGTAGGCCGAAGGAAGGAAAGAAAAAATAAGGCTGTTTAAAAAGTGACAGAAAAAGGTGTTAAAAAGCTGCAAGGAAAAGCCACAAAAAGAACTAAAGCACTAAAATGCAACACAGCAATCACCAGTAGGGATGGGCCCGGTGTTCGATTCGAACCCATGTTCGAATCGAACATCGGGCGTTCGCCCGTTCGGCGAGCCCAGAACTATTTGGGCCGCTCGCATCACATTCGTGTGATGCGAGCGGCCCGCAATGCATTGCGCCAGTCGCAGTGCAATGCTGGCTGATGACCCCGCATGCTTGGCCAATCACAGCGCCGGCAGCGAGGAGAGCCATAATTGGCTACAGGCAGGATGCCTGTAGCCAATTATAGCTCAGGGGCTTTAGTACATGCCCCACGGTATAAGAGGCCGCCGGGGCGGCGGCCACGCATATTGTGTTTCAGTGTCAGCTTGTCAGTGTGCTGCTGACTGCTGAGAATATGTGCTGTATTTCTGGGGATTTTTGTGTGCGTGCTGTTAGTACAGCATTGCAGTATCACATCTGGGGGGTGTCTATAGGTTGCCTGTGAAGGGGGGCAGGTTTCCTGTGCTTAGAACTGTCCCTGCAAAAAGTGTAATTTTTGCAGGAAAAAAGCTATTTAAAAGCACTCGCGGCTAATGAATTGATGGCTCCCGTAACACAGAGAACTGTCATTCATTGATAAAAAACAAAAAAAAAGCGTGGCCAAAAAAAAAAAACAAAAAAAATGGCGTAGGGTCCCCCTCAAAATCCATACCAGACCCTTGAGGTCTGGGATGGATTTTAAGGGGAACCCCAGCCAAAAAAATTGGCGTGGGGTCCCCCTCAAAATCCATACCAGACCCTTATCCGAGCACGCAACCTGGCAGGCCGCAGGAAAAGAGGGGGGGACGAGAGCGCCCCCCCCTCCCGCCTGAACTGTACCAGGCCACATGCCCTCAACATTGGGAGGGTGCTTTGGGGGTCTGAGACCCCCAAAGCACCTTGTCCCCTTGTTGATGAGGACAAGCGCCTCTTCCCCACAACCCTGGCCGGTGGTTGTGGGGGTCTGCGGGCGGGGGGCTTATCGGAATCTGGAAGCCCCCTTTAACAAGGGGACCCCCAGATCCCGCCCCCCCTGTGTGAAATGGTAAGGGGGTACAAAAGAATATGAGCGGCCCGACAGAAAAACAGACGCCGACGCCATGGAAGAAGATGCCGGACGAGAAGGACGAGAAGACCAGCGCAAGAAGAAGCGGATCGGAGGAAGAAGATAGAAGAAGATGGAAGAAGATGACGGAAGGAGAAGATGAAGAAACCGAAGGATGAAGAAAGAAGAAAGCAGATTTTAATAAAGGAATTGTCAAAGACCGTCTCCTGTCATTTTTACAATTTTTGACACTTTTTTGGTGAAATGGTAGGGGTACTTTTGTACCCCCTTACCATTTCACACAGGGGGGGGGCGGGATCTGGGAGTCCCCTTGTTAAAGGGCGCTTCCAGATTCCGATAAGCCCCCCGCCCGCAGACCCCCACAAACCACCGGCCAGGGTTGTGGGGAAGAGGCCCTTGTCCTCATCAACATGGGGACAAGGTGCTTTGGGGGTCTCAGACCCCCAAAGCATCCTCCCAATGTTGAGGGCATGTGGCCTGGTACGGTTCAGGCGGGAGGGGGGCGCTCTCGTCCCCCCTCTTTTCCTGCTGCCTGCCAGGTTGCGTGCTCGGATAAGGGTCTGGTATGGATTTTGAGGGGGACCCCACGCCATTTTTTTTGGCTAGGGTTCCCCTTAAAATCCATCCCAGACCTCAAGGGTCTGGTATGGATTTTGAGGGGGACCCTATGCCATATTTTTTATTTTTTTTTGGCTTGGTCCCCCTTAATATCCATCCCAGACCTGAAGGGCCTGGTTATTGAATTTGGGGGGACCCCCACGCTTTTTTTTAAAAAAAAAATTTATTTTTTATCAATGACTTTTTTTTTTTATGAATGACTTTCAATGAATGACTGTTCTCTGTGTTACGGGAGCCGTCAATTCACATTAGCCGCGAGTGATTTTAAATAGCTTTTTTCCTGCAAAAATGACACTTTTTCAGGGACAGTTCTAAGCACAGGAAACAAGCGCCCCTTCACAGGCATACTATAGACACCCCCCAGGTAGGAAATTTAAAGGAATATTACACTTTTATTGTTTCAATTTAAGCATTATTAAAATCACTGCTCCTGAAAAAACGGCCGTTTTAAAAAAAAAATTTGCATTGATACATGTCCCCTGGGGCAGGACCCATGTCCCCAAACACTTTTTATGACAATAACATGCATATTAGCCTTTAAAATTAGCACTTTTGATTTCGAATGTTCGCATCCATTATAACTAATAGGGTTCTAAAGCTTGCACGGACTTTACGTCCGTTCGCGGGTTCTGGTGCGAGCCGAACGGGGTCCGGCTCATCCCTAATCACCAGCAGTCAAAAACAAAACTTGATCACACACTCCACTCAAGGTCTCCACTGTTTAGCTTCCAACCAGCAGTCTGGATCATTCAGAGCCATTCATTGTATACTATTGTTATGATTTATGTGATTGGTCACAGTGATCACATGGTACAGACATGGCCACTCACGGTGCATTTGTACCATGTGATAGCTGTGACCAATCACAACTATCACAATAGTACACCCTGTGAATGAATGGATGTCATTCATGAAAATGATTGCTTATAACAGTGATAATCACTATTGTAAGCAATCTTACTGTAAAAAAAATCTGATTGAGTACAGTGTCACCATGGTAATACTACACTGCTCTGGTCACAGTATATAATAAAAATAATAAAAAAATAGAAAAAATTATAAAAAAATAAAAATTTTTAAAAATGTTTTTAAAAATATTATTTTTTACATACTGTCACCCATAGGTGTCCCTGATTACCTCTACAGCCGCCATATTATGACGCTGTACTGCTCTAGTGACAGTATGTAAAAATAAATTGTGAACATTTTTTTTTTTTATAATTTCTTAATTTTCCATAAAATTTGAGATAATAAATTACAACTTCTAAAAACTCATCATGCCTTATTGTAAATATCTTGGACTGGACTGTCAAAAAGGGGTCATTTGGGGGTACTTTTACTGTCCTGACAATTTAGAGCCTCAAGAAATTAGATGTCGTCAGCAGTGATGTAAGTAACTTAGTTAAAATAAACTGAGTTACGTAACTCAGTTACTTTAGAGGCTAACTAGTAATCTAACTGATTACTTTTCCCCTCATGGTAACTCATTTCCCATTACTTTGGCTTAGTTACCCCAATTACATCTACCGTCACTAGATGGCAGTAGTGTAATTCCGGTGTCCTGCCAAAAAAGTTCCCCCGCCGGATAAGGACACCCTGTACTGCGCAGGTGCAGCGCTTGCGCAGTACGAAGGACTACGGAGCTTCCGAAAATTGCCGAACCTAAACAGCTCTGAGTGAACTCTACACAGCGCAGGCGCAGTTAACATGTAATTGTACGAGGCGATGCCGCACGCTCCTGATGCTCGTGCTACTCTGCAAGGGGCGTCTATCGTGTAACTAAGGGGCGGGTCTAGTATTACTGTAACCAAGGGGCGCATTTATTATTATTGTTATATATCGAGCTCTGCCCATTAATTTAACATTCGCCCTCTTCTGTAGAAATCCACCCCTTACACGATATAATAATAATAGACCCGCCCCTTGTTTACACGCTATAACAGAACTGCCCATTGGTTAGAGTAATAATAGAGCAGCCCCTTGGTTACACGATATATAACAATAATAAATGCACCCCTTGGTTACAGTAATACTAGACCCGCCCCTTAGTTACACGTATAGAATATTTAAAAAAATAAGTCAGTTACTTTGCTGCGTAACTAATTACTTTTCCAATGTAGTAACTGAGTTACTAACGCAATTACTTTTTGGGAGAAATAATTTGTAACTTAACTAAATTACTTTTTTAAAGTAAGATGACCAACACTGGTCGTCAGTACATCAGGATTGGTAAATTTTCAAATATATATACCATAGTTGGAAGACTCTATAACTCTCTCACAGACTAAATAATATACACTGGTTTTTACCAAAGAGATGTAGCAAAATATATTTTGACCTACATTTATGAAGAAAGATTACTTATTTGCAAACTTTTATAACAGAAATTAAGAAAAATTTGTTTTTTATTTTCAAAATATTCTGTATTTTTTAATTTATATACCAAAAAAATAAACCAGTGGTGATTAACCACTTCAGCCCCGGAAGGATTTGCCCCCTTCCCAAACATTTTTTGCGATACGGCACTGAGTCGCTTTAACTGACAATTTCGCAGTAATGCAACGTTGTACCCAAACAAAATGTAATTTTTTCCTCACAAATATAGCTTTCTTTTGGTGGTATTTGATCACCTCTGTGGTTTTTATTTTTTGCGCTATAAACAAAAAAATAGCGACAATTTTGAAAAAAAGTTTAGGCTGATATGTATTCTTCTACATATTTTTGGTAAAAAAAAAAAATCGCAATAAGTACATATTGATTGGTTTGTGCAAAATTTATAGCGTCTACAAAATAGAGTACAGATTTATGTGATTTTTATTATTATTATTTTTTTTACTAGTAATGGCGGTGATCTGCGATTTTTATCGGGACTTCGACATTGAGGCAGAGAGATTGGACACTTTTTTTAGGACCATTGACATTCATACAGCGATCAGAGCTGAAATAGCCACTGATTACTGTATAAATGTAATTGGCAGGGAAGGGGTTAACACTAGGGGGCGATCAAGGGGTTAACTGTGCTCCCTATGTGTGCTTCTAACTGTGGGGGAATGGGAGTGACTGGGGGAGGAGACACATCGTTGTCCCTACTTAGTAGGAACACACGATCTGTCTCTACTTCCCTGACATGACAGGGATTTGTGTGTTTACACACACAGATCCACATTCGTGTTCTGTCAGGCGTGATCGCGGGTGTCCGGCGGACATCGCCCCCACCAGACACGTGCATCAGCTCCGGGGACTAACTATAGTGTCTTAAAAAGCTGACATATAGTTGCGACGATTTGCGCAGCTGTGCCAACCTGCCCGATTGCCTTTTTGATCTTGACAGTGGTAGACAATGACTGCTAAATGTGTGTCAGCATTATAGCTTATAGTCTGCACCAGACATGCATGTAACAGGGTGACAAGCGAGATCATGATTGGGAGAGAGCTGTCAACCTATAACAGGAAGTACCTAAGCTAATAGGGTGGCAGGATCATCAGGTATTATTTACATTTATTTTTATTTTAAAACACATTTAAAATAATTAAACAATTTTTTTAAATTACTTTAACATGTCAGATCTTACAACAGATGGTATTAGTTGGGTTTAAAAATACTTTAGCTATCAAGCCTCCATTTCCCCCTGTATAGGAGCATTTAAGCCTCATACACACGATCAGATTTTCAGACGGAAATTGTGTGATGACAGGCTGTTGGTGGAAAATCCGACCGTTTTTATGCTCCATCGGACAATTGTTGTCAGATTTTCCATGGACAAATGTTGGATGGCAGGCTTTAAAATTTTTCAGCGGGCAAATGTCTGTTGTCAGATTTTCTGAGCGTATGTACACAAGTCAATCGGACAAAAGTCCAAAGTACAAACATGCATGCTCGGAAGCAAGGACGAGCGAGAAGCGGTTGGTCTTGTAAACTAGCATTCGTAATGGAGAATTAACATTTGTGACGTGGCAAATTATGAAATCTCGAAATGCAGCGCATATTCTCTTCTTCTTTAATGGGATAATAATGAACCTGCTTTGCTGGTGATACTGATGGAGTTATTGCAAACAAATTTTCAAAGGCTTTTTTTTTCTAGTGATATCAAGAATATTATATAATATTATTATGCTTGTTATTTTTTATTTTTTGTGCAAGTTACCACAACACCATTATCTCATAGTTTGGTGTTGGTGTCCCTTGTTAATTTTACATTGTATTTTAAAAATGTAACTGCCTCCTCCTGTTCCTGGACTGGACTTGGGTCAAAGCAATAACTCCAAGATCAATAATAAATAACACGTTATCTCCTCCGATTCTGCAACATGACTAAAGGACGAATGGCCTAACTGAAAAGCGCAAAATGAAAAGAGCGAATCAACACTCACCAAACTTCTACTAACATGAAATTAGCAGAAGAAGCCCAAAGGGTGGCGCTAAAGAGCTGAAAAACCACGTAGTACGTCACTACGTTTGTGTTTGTTGGCCAACAATTCCTTGCCGTTTGTATGCAAGACAAGTTCCTTGCCAACGCCCTTCAAAAAAAAGTCTGAGGTTTTGTCTGCAGAAAATCCGATCGTGTGTATGAGGCTTAAGAGTTTATTTAAAAAAAATACTTCTTTTCCTTGTATCATATTCTGGTTCATCTCAGAGAAGTTCCAAATTGGTCCAAACTATTTTGTACACTAACAGGGTACATACAATTATACAGGGTGCATACAATTACACATGCAGCATACAGCCCTGTGTTCCAGCAATGACAGAAGAACTTCTCTTCTCACACCTAGGACAAAATAGAGTTGGGCTAAGTGGTGCTCAGTCATTCATAGGTAGCTCTGTATTCTATGGATAAATACAAAGCTTCCTCTGATTGCCTGAGTCAGAAATCATGACATCATTCATCTTTCCACCTCAGCCCATCAGCCATACCTGTGAAATACGTACTGCTCAGATTGAATCTATTTTGTCCTGGGTGTGAAATGAGAAGTTCTTGTCTCACTGTCGAAACACAAGGCTGGACCCAATGGGCACACCTGTTAGTGTAGTTTGTTTGCGTCAGCTTGGCACACATGAACTAGTTAAAGCAACAGTAACTCTGGACTTCAATTTTAATTGTGTTCAGCTGTCCACTAACTACATTTCGAGTGTGGGCGCTTTCACATGGGTGAACCAGTCAGGTCTGCCTGTCAGTTTTTCAGACGAACCAGATTGGACCATCCAGCCTCCTCTATGGAGCAGCAAGTGTCCACGGTGGGTGACAATCCGCTCCTGTCCGCTAAAAACAGACAAATTGGTGGACTGGATTGGATGCAGTTGGGTGTAAAGGGACAGGCAGTCCGTTTACATCTGACCATCCATAGAGGAGTAACAAAAAGAGAAGGTTTGTTGGGACTTTATATGAAGCACAGCTAAAGTATTGAATGAGCAATGACATGTTAATGGATTCAAAACAATTTATACATAGAATAATAAAATAACATGGTAAGCAAGAATAATATCTTCACAATTAATTGTCCATAATGACAACATGATTCACAGTATAATAATAGTAGTTCCATCCGCCTGCTCAGCAGGGATCCAAAGATAGATTTCCTGCTGAGAAGGTGGACTCCAATGGAGCCCGCCCCGTGTGTAAGGGGCCTACGTCATAAAAAACTCAGCAGCTCAGGAAAATGTAGCATATTTTTCACGTCCATCTTTTTGCTCTACTCAATATTCCTGGATGTGAATTTGTTCATTATTCTGCTCATATTGATTCAAATTAATACTACAACAATTTAGTAAAAATTCTAAGAAATTCTTAAAATAAAATGGCAGGAATAATTACATCATTATTTCTTCTCTTAACCTAAAGCTGTTATGCCTTCTGTTTGTCTTGATAAATCTGTTGCTGCTCTTAAAACAAATTATTATGGAGAGGATTTTAACTAGATAAAATTGGATACAGGAAGAATATATGACGTGTTATTGGTTTATAATTTAAAAGGTACTGGTCTATGTAAGCTGGGCAAAAGATAAAAGAAAACCAGCCAAAGCATTGTTTCTGTGGCAATTTTGACTATATAAAGATTACGTTTAATAGCAATAATTACATTCACTTGAACCACCTTCCCTTCCCGTCATAATTCAGTAATCATTATAGAGCCTAAATCTTTCCTCTCTGAAGGAATAACCTTTTTTTATGAAGTAATGATGTCATTACTGGGTTCCAGCTATTCCATTGTTCTGCTCAAACCCCAGTTGTGTAAGAGGGGCCAGATGAATCTAGACATGTCACCTGAGCCTTTTTTCTTTAAATCAAGCCCATTCAGTGGGTTGGCTAATGGGCATGCTTATGCAGCATAAATCATACTAATGAAGTTCACCTTGATGGGCAGGCTTGTGTGTGTCTCTCATGAGAGTAAAAACCAAATCCAATGCAATTCAGGGGCTTTACTGTACCCTCTTAATCAGGTCTTGTGTAAGTGAGGGTTGGGAGAAAGCTGGACTGAAAACCGGTATTCTGGAGTAAATTTCTCTACCATGGATAAAGGGTCTGCTCTTGTTGTCATATTTGAATTGTGAATCATATGTATGGAACTTTCTCTATTTTATCAAACTGCCTAATAATTATTTAAGTATGGACCTCCTTCACCTGTGCTCATGTATAAATGTGCTAGATTTTCTCTGCCTAACTATCATCCAACACATACACTATGGGGATAATTTAATATAGCGCCAATAAATGATCCAGCTATCCCAGAAAATAGCTCCCAATTAAGGCCAATTAAGACTTCAACTCTCAGAAACTGTGCGCTAATGCAAATGGAAAGCAGCGCTATTGCTGGCGAATATGCCTGTAAGATCACATATGTGGGTATAGTGGAAGTCAATGGGGCTCGAACCTGCAAAATCCAAAGTTCTTACTGAAGGCTTAAATGCAAGTTCTTTGCCATAAAAAGTGTATGGGGACCTGGGTCCTGCCCCAGGGGACATGTATTAATTGGATTTTTTTTTTTAAAACAGCTGTTTTTTCAGGAGCAGTGATTTTAATAATGCTTAAAGTGAAACAATAAAAACAAAAAATTCCTTTAAATATCGTGCCTGGGGGGTGTCCTTAGTATGCCTGTAAAGCAGCGCATCTTTCCCGTGTTTATTACTGTACCGCAGCAAAATGATATTTCTAAAGGAAAAAGGGTCATTTAAAATTGCTTGCGGCTGTAATATATTGTCGGATCCCGGCAATATAGATAAAAATCTTTGAAAAAAACGGCGTAGGTTCCCCCCCACCAGTCTATACCAGGTCCTTCGAGTCTGGTATGGATATTATGGGCAACTCCACGCCAAAATGTAAAAAAAAAATGGCGTATCGGTCCCCCCAAAATCCATATCAGAACCATTTCCGAGTATGCAGCCTGGCAGGTCAGGAAAGGGAGGGGATGAGCGAGCACCCCCCCTCCTGAACCGTACCAGGCCACATGTCCTCAACATGTGGAGGGTGATTTGGGGTCCCCCCAACCATCTTTTAAAACTGCTTGCGACTGTAATGTATTGTCGGATCCCGGCAAAATTGATAAAAATCATTGAAAAAAACGCACGAAAATGCACGAAAAAAATTGCATGGGAGTCCCCCCCAAATCCATACCAGGCCCTTCAGGTCTGGTATGGATATTAAGGGGAACCTTGCACCAAAATTTGAAAAAAATTGCATGGGGGGGGCCCCTCAAAATCCATACCAGACCCTTATCTGAGCACGCAACCTGGCAGGCCGCAGGAAAAGAGGAGGGATGAGAGAGCGGCCCCCCTACTGAACCCCCTATGTGAATGGGTATCGGGTACATTGTACACCTACCCATTCACCAAAAAAAATCTGTGAAATGTGACAAAAAACAATAGCCGGTTTTTGACAATTCCTTTATTGTAAAGTAGCTCTGAGTGGTCTTCTCCCCCGAGCCGTGTCTCCCGCCGTCAACTTCTCCTGGTGCTGGCTCTCTTGCCACCATCTTCTGTCGTCGTCTTCTGTCACCGTCTCTCCCACCACCGCCTACTTCTCCCGCTGCTGAGTTCTTCCTCGCCGCCGTGTTTGGATATATAATCGTTAACATCTCTAGTATGTTTCTATTGCTTCCTGGTTCTCTGTTCTCTCTCCTCCTTCTCTAAATGGCTTTTCAAATTTGTTGAGAGGGAGGTATATTCAGATGTAGATTTGTGTGGGAGGAGTTGTTCCCTGAGATCTTTAATCTCCTTATCAATAACAGACAATCTCATCCTTTTTTTATCAACAAGGAACCCTAAGAAGCTGATACCCACTTCATTGAAGTAGCGGAACCATGCCTCTGTTTCTAAGTCTCCCTGTTGGGGATGTACATCCCATCTTAAACCTCTGGGAACCATGCGTTTCTTGGAATATTGTTCAAGGAAGGCTATATCCCATTCAAGATGTATTTCAGTTACCATGAGGTTCTTAAGTCTCATGAAAAGGCCACCTATTTCAGTGTTGGTGTTTAAAATTACAAAGACCCCATCTGTATTGAACGAACGGGCAGTTCTAAATTAAAACATATCTATGTTATAAATACAAATGAGGAGAAGGTGATTAGTGACTGCAAAAATAAAAGTCAGAAAAAGGGAAAATAATGAGGGAGAAAAATTGCGCTACTAATATCAAACAGCTGCCAGCTTCAGCAATAAGACTGATTGCAATAAAATGTAAAGAACAAGGGGAATGCAGCACTAAAAATAAATAAGTTTACCCCAGATGGGTGTCCAGGGATAGTATACAGACTATAAATCCAACATTTAAAAATGTATTGAAGTAAAAAAAGTATAAAAAAGTACAAACATTGCTTCCAATGTGTACAAATGGTGATCACAAAGCAGATAAAAATAAGCGCAGTATGCAGAGTTAAGCAGGCTATGTACCTGACATGTTTCGTACAAAAGTACTTCAACTGGGGCATAAACCTGCTGAATCACACCATGCTATATATATAATAATCAATACATACAAACATCACATGTCTAGATGTGGCTTGAAAAGAAACAGCTGTTACTTGCAACTCCCCCTGACCTATCCAGCCTATCAGGGGAGTTTAACGTCAAAATCGCATCATCGCGTTGCCACCGTATTCAGTCATCACGCACCGTGCATATCACATTATTACAAAGCACAGCTTGCGTTCCAAGCCTCTCATTGGTTCACCTATGTGTGAATCCAAACCGAGGGAAGACTATTGGCTGGCTAACGCTCGGCGACTAGCTAACACCCACCCCTTGAGGAAGCTCAGTGATATCATGTGATGGGAATGTGGGGTCAGTGATTGGCCACAGTGCAATCCAGCAACCAGGGCCAGCATGATGATATCCCAATCAGCGGCTGTTCCAAAGTCACATGGCCATAGTCATGTGACCGGAAAATGTAATCCGCGTCGGTCCCCCATGTAGCTAGGCAACAGAAGCCAGTATCTCGCACTAGCAAACAAACATGCCTATCCATTCACATGACAGGCATCCTAGTATATAGAAAAATATATATCTCCTTCAGATCCGTGCTATAGCCGAATGATGGCTACAGCATGGATTTGCTTTGCCGGGAGGGCGCAATAGACGTCCTCCCCTTAGAGAATCGGTAATCGGATCACCGGACTCTGTTGAAGGGACATTGGTCCTGAGAAGGGAGAGGCGAAGCCGCCTCATATGTGTCCACAGTGCCCACAAATCAGTGCCCACAGTGCCCACCAATCAGTGCCCACAATGCCCACCAATCAGTGCCCACAAGTACATCAGTGCCACCTATCAATGCCCACGAGTGCCACCTATCAATGCCCATGAGTGCCACCTATCAATGCCCACCAGTGGTGCCTCACAATTAGACATGTGATGTTTGTATGTGAACAACAAAAGCACCATTGCGGCAAGGAGCAGCAGTGATGCAAGCACGGAAATTGGACTTTAAATTACAAAATTGGATAGAATGGTGAAAAATAAATAATTTAATAATGCATAAAAACATGTTTACATACAGTTCATTCCATGTACGAAGTAGTGCACCCATAACATGGTGCCAATCTCTAACCTGGCAATCATTGGTAATAACATGTTTACAAACATTAGATGTTCAAGGTAAAATCAAGGGGGCCACCATATTCATAGTTAGATATAAATAATGAAAAAATAGCATCTGCACTGTCAATAGGCTTGAAGACCCTATAGGTTAAAAGAAATATAGACAAATATCATGAAGTCGTGTAACTCGTACACCAGATCTAGTAGCTTGACACGTTTTGCGGCTTTAAACCGCTCTTCAGGAGCAGACATGTGGCATAACTGCAATAAAAGAGTAATTGAATACGTAACTTGATTATGTCTGGGTAGTGGAGGATGGGTAGGCCCCCAACAAAAACACAGTATAAGACAAAATAGCTTACGAATATGTATGATCTGTAAGGCATGGCGTCAAGAACCTTGGGCCACCCAAGAGCATTAGTGTCGGGAGCCGAGGGGGCATGTACAGGGCGGCAGTCATCACAGGCAGGCGTCCAGGCTGACTCCGAGCTCTCCAAGCACCCCTAGTGTAAGTGTGAAAAATAGTGAGTGTTGTGAAAACAGTGGAATAACTCCAACTGCAACAAACTAACTGTGGAAACTAAGTGCATAGGATGTGAATCTAATGATGTTTGTATGTATTGGTTATTTTATATATAGTGGGGTGTGATTCAGCAAGTTTATGCCCCAGTTGAAGTACTTTTGTACAAAACATGTCGGGTACATAGCCTGCTTAACTCAGCATACCACGCTTATTTTTATCTGCTTTGTGATCACCATTTGTACACATCGGAAGCAATGTTTGTACTTTTTTATACTTCAATAAATTTTAAATGTTGGATTTATCTGCACTGTGGAGGCCTTCTTTTTTTCATATGATCCATGCTTGCTTCCCAGATGTAAGGAGTACTACATATACTAGGAACATCGCCATTGAAGTCCAGGTTTTTGTGTCACCTTTGGCTTGATAGACGCAGGTGTATGCGCATGCCAGTCCATTCATAGGAGTCCGGGTCGGAGATCGAGTTCCTGACTAGCGTCCATGCCTGTTTGACCCACTTCTGCTGGCGTGTGTGTCCACAGCTTAGGGTAAGAGTACCCATCCCTTTCCCCTGGTGTTGGAGGCACATTCCCAGGTGTCATGTGTGAATATCACTCTGCTCGATTCAGCTTTATTATTACATCCCATGAATTTCAAACACCCTGCGATCATGTTTAAGGGATTGAACATGACATTTTGAACTTTATTATATTCAAGTGACTTTAATGTTGCCACTCTTCTGAATTTATAAAGTTTTTTCACATAGGTCATTATATGTGAAATTTCTCTGGCTGTTATAGGTCAGCATATCTTGTCTGGGTTGTTACACCATTCGGAATGTTTTATTTCATTACCAGGATTACTCCTTGAACGTATATGCATTTAGCATGGCACCTAGCACTGTGTTATAGTATTTTGAATGTTTCACAATATTATTGTTTCACTTCCACTATATCCCTTGATTATATATGTATTTAGCTCCTCACACAGGATCATATCCTGTGCTGCACGGATTACTATTTATTTATTGATATATTTTTTGCACGCATTGCGCGTTTTTTTGGAATGAATTTACACTTCTAGATTTGGATACATTGGTTTTATATTATTTGTATAGCACTGTTCAGGACCTGCTGCTATAGGTTTTTTATTTGTTCATTAACCTTCAGACGCTGTGTTTGGAGCCATCCTTGTTGGATCATCCCCTTGGAGTGGCGTCCTCGATTATTTGCAAGCGCCACATTTTTTATCATTGAATATTAACTTAGAGTACCTTATTACATTTTTACTCTTATTTTAGATTTTAAAAAATGTTTTACAAATTTTTAATGCTAGCGCCCCATTCTTATATAATTGTTTTTATATAAATGATTCATACTGTATTTCTACATATAATGATATTTGAAGGTAAACTTAAGGGAGTTCAATAAGAAATGGTGTTCCTAGGATAGCAGCAGGTGAATTACAAAGCCAAAGGCCCAGTTTGAGCCCTGGTTCACACTGAAAACGGGAGGAAATTGTGCGAGTTTATCTCAGTTCCGACTATGGAGGGAACTGCAGAGACTTCTGTGCAGGTTTCTGCACTGATGTCAATAAAAATCACACCCCAAAGTCGCCAAAAAGTAATACGGAAACTACTTTTAGAAATTGTGGCGCCGCACCAAATAGCACGGTGCAATTGCCACTGATTTGACATGTCAAATCGCACCAATGTGAACCAGGGCTGACACATAAAACACTGCCTATCCACCAGCTGAATTCATTATCGGAAATTCTCCACAGCTGTTATATAGAAAGATTCCACCTTTATCATTTACTTGCAGGTGTGCTGAAGAGATTCGTTTTTTTTGGTGCACAAATACATATAGAAATTATAAGATATAAAAGAAAGATATTGCACTTCCCCAAAACCACCCCCCCCCCCCCAAAACTAAATTAAAAAGATGAAAGAAAAGAGAAGAAAACCCCACAACAAACAAGCTCAAAAATGTACTTTTATTTTGTCAGCAGAAACAAAATTATGTACATTCATTTACTAGCGTCACTACATTTAGCAAAACAGTTAGCAATAGGGTTTTAAGGCATTAATGTAAAATGTGTCTAAACCTTAGAGTGGACACAGCTTTACTTTCAGTGTATAATGGGTAACATTTCACACTACAACTACTCACCCACCAGCCCACATAATTTTTATCTGGAAGATTATAGAAACATACTTAACAGTCATTATTCTTACAAAGCATTCCAACATAATATAAAAAAAAACATATATTCAAAATATAACACCCACCACCAGCCCACAATACACACACAGGTGACCATGTTCTGCTGGAAGCTGCATTTCTGTGTACATGATTAAGCAATGAGATCAAAGAGTAGAAGGTCAGCACATGCTCCCAAACCATGTTTGCATGGTCAGACAGGAACAATGCACACACAACATTGACAGCACGGCCACATAAAACCACTTTTGATGGAAAAAATGCACAATAATTTCAGCAAACAAACAGCCCTAGTTGGGTCTTTGTAAAAATGCACAATATCATTCCTTCTCCCCCACAAATCACAGCAAAAAACCTGGCTTTCTACTGCAGCCCTTTATATAAGATAGGTTGTATTGTTAGCACACTGACACAGGCCCAATAGAAGTACACGCCCACCAGTATCTTTCAATCTGTCGCTTCATGTATGTCTAAAATGATTGCACCTGATGAGCAGGAACACATAATACTATTTGCAACTGTGTTAGCCCTTGGCTATGTGCATCAAATCTCCAACTACAGGTTAAAGATCGAAGTCAATTTGCATGCACATAAACAAAGCAACAGTTTTCTAAGCATATGTAACTGTGCAGTGTAAACCCTACAATTTTAAATGTCCAAGTCCCTAGGCATGATCAGTGCTAACAAACATTAACATCAGACCATGGCTAAAGTCCAAAATTAACTTTCTTACATTAGAGACTATTTTGACAGGAGACAAATAAAATACCAGCATGTCTTTGGATTGTGGTGAGAAACCCACACAGGACGAACATATAAACTTCAACACAAGCATTAGTATATTGGGGAATTGAACTAGCAACCCCAGTGCTGCTATACGGAATTGCTACCCATTTAGCCAGCAGGCAGCCTCACACATGTTGTCTGCATCTCTGTGGTGTGAACCAGCCCTAAGTCCATAGCCATCCTCAGTTTAGGCCAATATGTATTCTTCTACTTTTTAAAATTTATAGCGTTTACAAAATAGGGGATAGATTTATGGCATTTTTATTATTATTTTTTTTTTTACTAGTAATGGCGGTGATCTGCAATTTTTATCAGGACTGTAATATTGTGGCAGACAAATTGGACACTTTTCACACATTTTTGGAACCATTGACAATTATACAGTGATCAGTGCTATAAAAAAATGCACTGATTACTGTATAATGTCACTGGCAGGGAAGGGGGTTAACACTAGGGGGCGATCAAGGGGTTAACTGTGTTCCCTAGGTGTGTTCTAACTGTAGGGGGGATGGGACTGTCTAGGAGGAGAGGGAGATTGTTGTTCATACTTTGTATGAACACACGATCTGTCTCTTCTCCCCTGAGAGAACCAAGATTTGTGTGTTTACTAACACAGATCCCGGTTCTCGCTCTGTCACGAGCCATCGCACCCCCGGGCACTCGCATTGGTTCCGGGCACACACTGCGGGCATGCTCCCCTAGGGGCCAAAAGGTGAAGCTACGTAAGTAACGTTGTTTCGCCCAGCCGTGCCATTCTGCGGCGGCTGGTCGGCAAGCACTTAAAGTTCATGTGTGTGTAAAGGCAGGCATCCCAATACTTTTGGCTAGATAGTGTATCTGGCAAGATTTACAATGGTGGTGGAACCCTCCTACACATAAATACTACATTTAGAATAGTTATATTACCCTCAAATTTTTGTGAATTACATTTTGATTTCTGATGTTGGTACACATATCACATTTTTTGGGTACAAATTATGATTACCGTATATACTCGAGTATAAGCCGGCTCGAATATAAGCCGAGGCACCTAATTTTACCACAAAAAACTGGGAAAACGTATTGACTCGAGTATAAGCCTAGGGTGAGAAATGCGCAGCTACTGTAAGTGGAAAAGAGGGTCAAAAATGTCCATTTGCAGCCTCACTGTGCCCATTTGCATGTCTCACTGTGCCCATTTGCAGCCATAGGTCCCCCAAACTTCAAACTTGGTAGTTAAGGGTTCCCAGATGCCCCCTATTTGCAGCCAAACTTTGGGGTCTCTGGACCCAAAAGGTCCTGAAATGGCATTGCTGCAGATGGACACAGTTGACCGAATGTGGGGCCCCGTATCTTGGGGCCACTTGGTGCTAGGAACCCCATTGGATATGTTGTAGTGCTGTTCCCACCGGGTTTGCATACCAAATTTGGGGTTCCTAGCCCCAAGTGGCCCCGAGATAGGGGGCCCCAAATAAAGCCCCATACACACGGTCGGATTTTCCGATGGATTCTGTCCTATCGGACAATGTTGTCGGAAATGTCCGACCGTGTGTAGGCACCATCGGACAGTTTCCATCGGATTGTCCGACGGACAAAGTTCTATCTCCTGCTGGATAGATTTTTTCGACAACAAAGTCCGATCACACCAATTCCGATCGTGTGTAGGCACCATCGGACAGTTTCCATCGGATTGTCCGACGGACAAAGTGCTACGCATGCTCAGAAGAAATTCTGTGACGGAAGCGCTCGGTCAGGTAAAACTACCGTTCCTAATCGACACAGCACATTCGTCACGCTGCAATGTTAAAATGTCTTTAATGCAGCGCATTCTCTTTTTCTTTACAATGCAAGAAGAATGACGTGTTTTAGCTGCTCCTATTCACCCTCACTTCTCACAAACTTATTTCTTTATTCGTTTTCAGGATTTCTAGACTAGATATTTATTTTTCCTCAGATCGTAAAAGAATCTTTGTTATATTTTTTGGGTGATTTGTTATTTTTATTTTTTTTTGGAATACATATTTTCAGGATAATTTATTTAGATTTTTGAGGGGGGTTGTGTGTCTCAACTTAGCAAAACAACATTATTAACATTTGTATTTGTTGCTTAAATTTACTAGGAGTTTGTTTGTTGTTGGTGCCCCTTGTTAATTGGACTTTATGATTTGTGAAATGTACCTGCCTACTCACAAATAAACTGTCATTGTAGAAAAGTAAAACACATAGGCAATGATTTTTTCAAATCAAAAATACCTTTATTTAGGTCTCAGCAACAAACCAAAGAGGAACGCAGCGATGGAGAAACTTGGGGAATTTGCAAAGCCTTGGACACCCACGGCAAACATCATTTTTGAAGCTTCTAAAATTGGGGGCCTGAGGAGTACCTATCTAAATAATAAGGGAGTGCTATCTGGTCCTGAAGTCCAAAACATCCGGAACTGCAGCAGATGCCATCTAGGTCCCCAGGCTCTGGTACTACGAGAGGCTCCATCTTCTCTCAGACCAGACTGAATCCAGGTCGTCACTCTTGTCTTCCTTGCACGCTTCCTACACGCTTCCTTGCACGCTGTGGCTGTGGTGCTGGTGGGGTGGCAGAAGGAGGAGGAGGAGGCGGCGGAGCATGGTCACTATCGCAAACATGTGTGAGTGGGGTCATCCCCCCAGCCATACCCTTATTTAGGACCTTGAGGATGACCCCCTCACACATGCTGCGTTGCCCCACCTCCATACCCATCATTTTTGTGGCAACCAAGGAGCCAAAGGCCTCCTCGTAGGTGGGTGTGGCATGTAGGGAGGCTGAAGCATCTCTGATCAGCTGGAGCGCTGACTCTCCCACCTCCCCCACCCTTCTCGCCCTTTTGTAGGGAAGGCGGAGGGGAGGGACTTGGGAGACAGTCAGGCTCCTACGCCTACCCCCCTCTTGGCTGCCACTACCCACCTCTTGGCTGCCACTAACCCCTTCCTCCTCCTGACTGCCACATTCCACAGCCACCTCCTGGCTGAGGTCTTCCTGTGTATGAAAAAGGGACATAGTTTGAGTTATTTGTTCATCAAACACACACAATTTTCATCTAGTGACTGTTGCAAAATGTTTACAAATAGAAAACCATACAATTCTCAGCCCTGCAGTTTAGATTCTTGCCCCAAATGTCTCCAACACTACTGTCTGTTGATATGTCAAACACGTTAGGAACTAAGCAAATGGGGATCCTGAATTAAGTGAACATCATTCATTATTCCCAAAAATGGTTACAAAACTACTATACCTGCCACAAGCTGGGCTCCTCCACATCTTCCAGACTGGAAGGCCCAGGTTGCTCCTCGGAAGCCTCATCAGGGGTGGCGTGCATGGAAGGACGCGTGCAAGGAAGAGTCGAGAGTGACTTCCTGACATTAGCCTGGTCTTTGAGAAAATGGAGCCTGTCATAGTACCAGAGCGTGGCGACATGGACCTGATCTGCTGCAACTCCAGATGCTTGGGACTTCAGGACCTTATTGCGCTCCCTGAAATAGGTACTCCTCAGGCTGCCAATTTTTAGTCTTAACTTCTCCACGGTTGCCGTGGGGATCGTTGGCTTTACAAATTCCACAAGTTTCTTCATGGCTGCGTACCTCTTTGGTTTGTTGCTGTAATCTCTGTGTTTAGCCTGCCATAATAGGGGCATTTCCCTATAGTTATCAATGAAGAGGGGGAGAAAACTCACATGGTTGAAGCCCTCCATAATCTCTGCAAGACACAACACCACACAAAACACTATAAATAATGTCAGGCTAAACTCTCCTAATCTTCTCCATAAATAAGCCTCAAGGTCTAATCAGTCTAGGCTAGTTATGTACCAAGTTCAAATTGTACCTTCGTTCTAGCGATCGTCTCGTGCGTGAGCTTTCTCTCCCCTTGTCTCACAGATCGTGGCTACGACACATGCGTGTGACGTTTTATATACAGTGCGCATGCATGAAGCTCCGCCCGCCCCTGACGATCTTTCTCGTCTATTCCCCACCCCTTCTTTTTACAGCGCAGTGGGGAGAGCACATGGCGGGGACACAGCAGGTGCGCCCCAAATATTACACCAACGAGGAGGAGGACGAGGAAAGGCCGGAGGCAGAAACGTCCCGATCCCGGAGCCTGAAATTCAAGGCCTCCAATATGTCATTTGGAGAAATGTTGGAGATGGTGGACATATTAAAGAGGAGCGACTATGATGGGAAGTATGGGCCTTACCTCAACCCCAATGTCCGAAAGGCCAAGATCATGTCTAAAGTTGTGAGGAGGCTGTACAATCATTTTGGGGTACAACGATCCAAGGAGCAACTGAGGAAACGCTGGTCAGACCTGAAACTGAGGGAGCCCGATCAGTACAGAAAGATCAAGCGAGTTCTTCAAAAAAGTAAGTAGTTGTGTTTTGTGTTTGATTTTTTGCTTGCATACTGCTCCATGTGTTTGTATTTTTTCAATGTTGTACATTAGAAAATGGCCACTTTCATGTTCGTCTGTGCATTCGATCGTACTCAACCTCGATCTTTCTGCCAGTGTCATGTTCGTATGTGTCCATTCGATCGTACTCAACCTCGATCGTTCGGCCACTTATAAAACGAGGTTTGGTGAAGTTTTTAGTGAAAGGAAGTTTGTTCTCAATAGAGATGTCATCAAGAATGTCAAGCTAATTTATTCAATGTAAAGGAGAGGTCACTCAGTAGCTGTTTACCCATCTGGACTCTAGAGCACTAGTGCTGGGACACCCAAACCCCCTTTTTATTATGCTTTTCCACACATGTGCTCCAGTGGATACTAGAGGGGTGTCTCCATCAGACAAACTTCTACCAAAAAGCTAGTAAGTTTAGCACCTTTACAAAGTGACTACATTCATGTTGTTGTCATTTGTAACTGGCCAACCAAAAATATTGTCCCTCACTTTCAAGCAATGTTTGACATTCCCTATTTCTGCCCTCAATAGATTGTGGTGCTAAATCTTCCTTTTGTACATTCTCATAGGGGAGCGAAAACTCGGGACGTCTAAGGAAACCAGAAAACCTACACCTCCCAAAGAAGGGGAAAGACCAGAAGCAGAGGAGGAGGAAGAAGGAGAGATCATAGAAGTTGGAGAACTTGTCACCACAACAGGTGAGTGTGGGAGAACACAGCTACTGGTAAGCTAATCAATGTATGCCTGCCTCATTTCCAAGAGACATTTTTTTTTGTTTTTTTTAGGTGACGTGGATGTTGTGGAAGAAGAATCACACTTTACCACTGAAAGTGCACACATACTCATCGGGGAGATAATGGTCTGCAATCGAGATCTAGATGAGATAAAGCAAAACATCAATGATGTTCAACAAAAATTGAAGTTCATTGATGTTTTAGGGAAAATCTGAAAACGCACCAAGTAATTAATAACACACATTTGTGGCTGTTTGTGACAACATTTGCAACTTAAGAACTGTGTGAAATTTGGAACATGCACACATTGTGTCCACATGTGCTAGCTCCCATCATGGTGGACGAATGACAACGTTTTTTTGGGGGTGCAACCACTTTACTAACTACTAAAGTGGGTGTGGTGAAGGGGTTGCACCCCCAAAACACGTCCATTGATCCCCATGATGGGAAATGGCACTTTTGAACATTCTACGCATGTGTTTTACCATCTAATGTCCATTTTCAGACCTAAATTGTGTGCATGTTCTAAATTTCCAGTTTCCAGGAGTGACACCTCATGTGATGAAGGCAAGATCAAACACACTTTGAACATATAGTCACGTCTGATCTTGTCTTCACTTTAGAAAGTTGAACTTTGCAAGTTCCTATGTTCTGTTTTGCTCCATGCCTGGTTTTAACAAATGCGGAATGTTATTAAACAATGTTCGAAAGAACCAAGATCTTGTCAGTTTTGCCAAGAAGTTTGGAAACGCACTTGTGAATGTGTTGCAAGTAAACTTTTTGAATTTTCTAAATGTGTGGCTTCCTTATTTAAAAACACAAAAGCATTATGTATGTCAAATGTAAAGGATTTGGGGGGCAATGGGTGTTATTTACTAAAGGCAATTCCAGTTTGCACTGCAAGTGTATTTTCCAGGGCACTTTTGCAGTGCACTTGTAGTGCATAGTGGATTTGACTTATGTAAATGACACCCACAGTGCTTTGTACGAAAACACGTAGCACACCATTTTTGGGAATACACACATGTCTGACATGGTGATGAAAAGGAGTATTTTGGGTGTCAGTTATGCACTACAAACCTTCTCTAGACAAAAGATTAGGTATCACACACACAACATGAGAAGATTCTTTTTGGGAAGAAGAGACTGTTACCTCCTTTTGCCCAGAAAGTGCATTCCCACTGTTGAAGCTAAAGGGCAAAAATTTCTAGCTCAAATAAGCAATAATACGGAAATGACAAGAAATCATAGGTTTGTTTAAAAAATATATTTATTTAAAAATGCCTCTCACACATCGTCAGGCAGAGCAATGGCCCCCCTACCCACAAAGTACTCCATATATTGCTCGCGGACCTCGCGGGCATTTAGAGGGGGCAAGCCTGGACGTGCCGCTTGAAGGGCTGTGAGGTCGGCATTGGAAGGGCCCTCCACATCTGGGCCAACGGGCACCACATAGTTGCTGTTGTGTCTTTTCAAAAAGTTGTGCAATATGCAACAGGCAAGAACTATGTGGTTCAGTTTGTATTCCGCCAAGTTAATAGCCGTCAAAAACAGGCGGAAGCGGCTGGCCAGGATCCCGAAGGTGTTCTCCACCACTCTTCGGGCTCTGGTAGTTGAAGACCCTCTGGTCTGGGGTGAGGGTCCTCATCGGGAAGGGCCTCATCAGATGGGGAGTCAGCGCAAACGCTTCATCTGCGACAAAGACGAAGGGGAGTCCTTCAGCATTCTCCTCTGGAGGTGGCAAGCACAGACTGCCACTTTGGAGACGCCAGTAGAACTCCGTGTGCGCAATGGCACCACCATCCGAGATCCGGCCGTTCATCCCCACGTCCACATACAAAAAAATCATATGTCGCCGACACCACCGCTAACATCACTACACTATTAATCCCCTTGTAATTATAATAGTAGGACCCCGAGTTGGGGGGTGGGACGATGCGGACGTGTTTCCCATCAATTGCACCTCCGCAGTTAGGAAAGTCCCAATGGCTGGCAAAGTGGGAGGCCACAGTCTGCCATTCCTGTGGCGTGGAAGGGAACTGTGGAGTGAAACAAGAAAAAAAAATTAGTCACTTTGCACATAAACATTGCAAGCAGATTAGACACTAAACATCTTGGAACAAGATCAGACTTTTACATTTTAAGACCCTTAAAAGGCCAGACCCTCCTTACTTAACACTATTGGCAGCCCACAGGAAAGATAAAAGAACATTCCAAAACCCCCCCCCCCCCCCCCCCAAAAAAAAGGGAAGCACATTTTGACATTCTGCAATTACCTAGCAAGCTAATAGGAGGGAACTAACCAAAAAAAAGAGCAAATGGAAAGTATGGAGCCAGCCACTTGCACTACATGCTTTGCTGAATTCATCCCTAAAGATGCCCACTATAAAGAGGTAGGTATATAGTGTGTATTGACCTTGGGAAAGCCAGCAGATAGAGGATTGTTAGCATCTGACAGAGCAGTTGGGGGAGGGGGTTCCTAATGAGTTTGGCACCCCCCCCCCCCCCAAAAAAATGGGGACAAAATGGGGCTCGGCATGAAGTAAAACACACAGCAAACATTAGTGCATATTTTAGGGGGTGTTTGGGGGAAAACAATACTATGCAGCAGACAAAATACATTGCTTAAGTGACTAGGCCATAGGTGTCTATTGGGCCAGAAGAGCATGCTGGGGAGGTAAGTGAAGGGAAAAATGCATGAAGGAGAAAAGGGGCACAGCATATTAGAGCATATTGCAATCATGGTAATTAGGGAAGGAGGTCAAAAATACAAGACATTAGCAAACAGAGCATACATAGAAGGGAATAGTAAAGTAGAAATGTTACCTTAATATAGTCCTCCTGCAGGACCTGGATGATGGCAGAACAGGTCTCTGGAATAATGATTCCCAGGGCCTGGGGAGAGATACCTGAGGAGAACTTCAAATCCTGAAGGCTTCTCCCTGTCGCCAAGTACCTCAACGTAGCAACAAGCCTCTGCTCCGGAGTGATGGCTTGTCTCATGCAGGTATCCTGCCGGCTGATAAAAGGGGTCAGCAAAGCCAAAAGACGGTGAAAAACGGGGTCCGTCATCCGGAGAAAGTTCCTGAAATCATCAGGATTATTCTCCCGGATCTCACGAAGCAAAGGCATGTGCGAGAACTGATCACGCTGAAGCAACCAATTCTTGGTCCACATACTCCTCGTCACTCTGTTCATGGACGGGTCTTGGCTCAAAGCTAAAAGCCTGACACCAATTCCGCGTACAGCACGAACTCGGCGACGAGTACGTACGGGAAACATCGCTCACAAACGGTCGGCTGGTCAGAACGGACAAACAGAAAGCACCGATAAACAGCAAGGCCTGAAAGAACGAAATGAATACCAGAAACGAGCAGACAATAAGCAGTTAAAATCAAAGCGTCCTATATCAAGATATAGGCCGCAATGACCAACAAATGCGAACTGACTACACGCACTAATAAACAGATACGCACGACAAGCACAAACTGAAGAGCAGTAACGATCTGAGTCACAAAACTGAGAAGCGCGAATCGTAAGTCCCCAAACTTCAACTAACTCGCGATAAACACGGGATCAGCAGAAGGAGCCCAACGGGTGCGGGACGTGGTGCTGAACTTCCCTTTTCTAGTCTCGTGGAAGACGACTTACGTCACGACGTTCTTGAAGACCGGAAATTCCGACAACGTTGTCCGACCGTGTGTACGCAACACCAACATCGGACAAAGTACGACGGACATGATCCGACGGAACTGGTCCTCGGAAAATCCGACTGTGTGTATGGGGCTTTATGCAATAAGCACAGTACAAATTAGAACAGGCAATGCAATTATTACATTAACAGGTGTTGCCTAGGTGAGATCCTAAAAAGGACACTAGCTGGCAGCACAGTAAGTCTATTGCCTCGTACACACGTACGGACTTTTGCCGGCGGACCTAAGTCCAGCGGACAATCCGCTGGACTTTCCGGCTAGGTCCGCTGGACTTTCCGAGGGTGTGGACTTGCCCACACACGCACGGACTTGTCCAGCGGATAATCCGCCGGCCAAAAGTCCGCGGGACTTTTGAAAATGAACGGACTTGCCCACACACGGAGCAGTCCGTTCATTTCGAACGTAACTTCAGGTTACGTAGCTAGCGTAGGCAGTAAATGCCGCCGCGCTAGCTCCGCAAGCTGGCATGGATTTAAAGGGAATCCCCACGCCGAAAAAAACGGCGTGGGGGTTCCCCCCAAATCCATGTCAGACCCTCATCCGAGCACGCAGCCTGGCAGGCCAGGAAAGGGGTGGGGACGAACGAGCGCCCCCCCCCCTCCTGAGCCGTACCAGGCCGCGTGCCCTCAACATGGGGGGTGCCCTGGGGAAAGGGGGGCCGTGCGGCCCCCCCACCCCAAAGCACCTTGTCCCCATGTTGATGAGGACAAGGGCCTCTTCCCGACAACCCAGGCCGTTGGTTGTCGGGGTCTGCGGGGGGGGCGGGGGCTTATCGGAATCTGGGAACCCCCTTTAATAAGGGGGCCCCCAGATACCGGCCCCCCACCCTATGTGAATGAGTATGGGGTACGATGTACCCCTACCCATTCACCTAAGGTGTAAAATGTAAAGTAAAAAAAAAACACACACACTTTTGAAAAAATAGTTTATTGCACTGCTCCGGGGGTCTTCTTCCGTCTTGGGGGTCTTCTCGCCGGACTCCCCCGCCATTTACCAAGCTCTTTTACCGAGCGAGGGGAGTCCGGCTACCTTCTTCGTCGTCGTCGCCGTCTGGGGGTCTCGATCCGCCTTCGGGGGTCTTCTTCCGTCTTGGGGGTCTTCTCGCCGGACTCCTCCCCTCTCTTCTGCTCTTTTACCTAGCTCTTTCACGAGGGGAGGTGTCCGGCTACCTTCTTCGTCGTCGCCGCCGTCGTCTGGGGGTCTCGATCCGCCTTCGGGGGTCTTCCGGGGGTCTCTTCTGTTCTTGCGGCGGTCGTCGTCTTCCGCGCCGCCGGCGCCTTGTCCTTCTTCTTGTCCTTCTTGTTCTTCTTCTTCTTCCGATGTTGACCCGTCGCTCTCTCTGCCCGGAATGCCTGTGCCGATCTGCGCTCGGACTTATATAGGGACATGGGGGACAGGGTCACATGTTCATGTCACATGGTGACCCCGCCCCCTTGCGATGTCACAGTCCCAGCATCCTCCGGGACTGTGACAACGCAAGGGGGCGGGGTCACCATGTGACATGTGCATGTGACCCTGTCCCCCATGTCCCTATATAAGTCCGAGCGCAGATCGGCACAGGCATTCCGGGCAGAGAGAGCGACGGGTCAACATCGGAAGAAGAAGAAGAACAAGAAGGACAAGAAGAAGGACAAGGCGCCGGCGGCGCGGAAGACGACGACCGCCGCAAGAACAGAAGAGACCCCCGGAAGACCCCCGAAGGCGGATCGAGACCCCCAGACGACGGCGGCGACGACGAAGAAGGTAGCCGGACACCTCCCCTCGTGAAAGAGCTAGGTAAAAGAGCAGAAGAGAGGGGAGGAGTCCGGCGAGAAGACCCCCAAGACGGAAGAAGACCCCCGAAGGCGGATCGAGACCCCCAGACGGCGACGACGACGAAGAAGGTAGCCGGACTCCCCTCGCTCGGTAAAAGAGCTTGGTAAATGGCGGGGGAGTCCGGCGAGAAGACCCCCAAGACGGAAGAAGACCCCCGGAGCAGTGCAATAAACTATTTTTTCAAAAGTGTGTGTGTTTTTTTTTACTTTACATTTTACACCTTAGGTGAATGGGTAGGGGTACATCGTACCCCATACTCATTCACATAGGGTGGGGGGCCGGTATCTGGGGGCCCCCTTATTAAAGGGGGTTCCCAGATTCCGATAAGCCCCCGCCCGCAGACCCCGACAACCAACGGCCAGGGTTGTCGGGAAGAGGCCCTTGTCCTCATCAACATGGGGACAAGGTGCTTTGGGGTGGGGGGGCCGCACGGCCCCCCTTTCCCCAGGGCACCCCCCATGTTGAGGGCACGCGGCCTGGTACGGCTCAGGAGGGGGGGGGGGCGCTCGTTCGTCCCCACCCCTTTCCTGGCCTGCCAGGCTGCGTGCTCGGATGAGGGTCTGACATGGATTTGGGGGGAACCCCCACGCCGTTTTTTCGGCGTGGGGATTCCCTTTAAATCCATGCCAGGTCACGGAGCTAGCGCGGCGGCAGTAACTGCCTACGCTAGCTACGTAACCTGAAGTCACGTGCTAAATGAACGGACTTGCCGATGAGCGGCAAGTCCGTTCATTTCAAAAGTCCCGCGGACTTGCCCACTAACGGCGGGATTGTCCGCTGGACTTCCAAGTCCAGCGGATAATTTGAGAACAAAACCTGAAACTTTAGTCCGCCGTACTTTGGCGCCAAAAAGTCCGCCGGCGCCCACACACGAGGGGATTATCCTCTGGACTTCAGTCCAGAGGATAATCCCACAAAAGCGGGATTGTCCCTTCGTGTGCACTGAAAGTGCACTTGGAAGTGCAGTCGCTGTAGGTCCAAGGGGGCATGAAAGGAAAAAAAAAACAGCATTTTAGCTTGCACATGATTGGATGATAAAATCAGCAGAGCTTCCCCTCGTTTCAGATCTACCCCTCAGATTTACAGCGACTGCACTTCCAAGTGAATTTTCAGTGCAATTTCAGCTGCATTTTGCACTTGTAGTGCAATGTGGGTTTGCCTTTCGTAAAATAACCCCCTATGTGTCTCCCTTGGGGGAGCACCTCTCTCACAAGGAGGTAGACTGTCTATAATAGTCCAGATGGTTGGGTGAAGGGTTCCCCGGACCTGTTCCACAGGCAAATGGCATGAAGACTCTCTAGCTGAAGAGCATGAAGAGTGAATGACTGTAGGTGCCTACCCACCAAACTGAAAGCAGCCTGGACACAGTTGAAATAGTGCCCTCTGCAGTGACTGGGTCTTCTGAAGCTGTGTGCCATTATTTCCCAAACCGACTGCCCACACACTACAAAAATATGAGAGATAAAGAAATAGAAAAGCCAGCATCAACCACTGAATAAAATGGTAAAGAGGGGCTCCACTATATTAATAAATATTACATAACTTATATGCTCCATTAAAAAGATAAACTATCACTTACAGTATAATGATATAAATCAAAAGTCAGCACACTAGGTAAAAAGCATACAAGTAACCCCCAAACTCAAAAGGTGCAAAACAGAAATAACAATATAATAAGTCCAGAACAAATCAATAATTCTTCTTATATGGGCCAATTCACCAAAACCTCAGTATCACTTGATAAGCAAATCTGCAATGATCATCCAAAAGAGACAAGTTACAACTCACACACAATCTCTTCTCCCATGGGTGTCCACAGGTAGGGGCAAGGGGGGTCAAGTGAAACCCCCCCTGGAATCAGGGATCGGATCTTAAATTCAGAACAGTTGCTTTGCTATCGGGGTGCGGGCAGCAGCGGGGTGACACCATGAAGGTGCTGTCAAGCCCCCCCCCCCCATCAGTGTAGTGTGAGTGTGTGT